>CAUYPK010066527.1:0-11976 GCA_963574355.1 Loris lydekkerianus | reverse complement strand
GATCATGGGGCACCATACACTGGTTTTATAGACCATTTGACATATTTTCATCACACTGGTTAACATAGCCTTCCTGGCATTTTCTTAGTTATTGTGTTATGACATTTATATTCTACATTTAGTAAGTTTCACATGTACCCTTGTAAGATGCACCGTAGGTATAATCCCACCAACACCCCCCCCCCTTTCCATTCCCCCTTCCCCATATTCTTAGGTTATAACTGGGTTATAGCTTTCGTATGAAAACTATAAATGAGTTTCATAGTAGGGCTGAGTACATTGGATACTTCTTCTTCCATTCTTGAGATACTTTGCTAAGAAGAATATGTTCCAGATCCATCCATGTAAACATGAAAGAGGTAAAGTCTCCATTTTTCTTTAAGGCTGCATAATATTCCATGGTGTATATATACCACAATTTATTAATCCATTCGTGGGTCGATGGGCACTTGGGCTTCTTCCATGATTTAGCAATTATGAATTGGGCTGCAATAAACATTCTGGTACAAATATCTTTGTTATAATGTGATTTTTGGTCTTCTGGATATATTCCTAGGTGCATGTATTTTAAGGAAGCACTTGCTTTAAGGCAGCTAGAGTTCCTCCCTTCTTTAATCCTGGTCTAGCTGAGATAAAACACTCAAAACTGAAGCATTCAAGAGGTTTCAGGAGAAGGGACAGGAGCTTTGATCACAGATCTACTACTATACTGCTATATATCACACCTATTTTGTGAAAGCTTAATCCTGTTGTTATCCAATGTGAAAATTACAATAAATACTCTAAAAACTCAGCCAAAGTGATAGCTTAGTCAGATAAAACAGGAACTATCAGGTTTTAAACAGTCCTATACATACCCATTTTTTAGGGAAATTTAGAAAATTATATTCTTAGTTAGGGTAGGAGACAGAAGGCATACGGAAGAAAATTCTTTGTTGCTTAAATGTTTTGAAATATTTTCTAGAGGAGGGTTCTTGGTAATATCTCATATATACTAATTTTGTGAACTAATCTCCCTAAGCACTCAGCAGGGAGTAGACACAGGAATGAGAGAAGCCCCAACATAAAATACGAAGGCACTGCGAGGTTCTGCAGGAACGACATGGATGAAGGAGTCATTTCAGCAACACCTTGTATGTGCCAAAAGCCAAGGAGCGAAAGAAATAGTCTGTAAGAACTTCAAGTGAAAACTAAATTATCTTCAAATATCAGATAGGGAAATGTTGGTGAGGTCAAACAGAAGTGGAAAAAACAGAAAGATTTTGTGATGGTTTAAAGAAATAACTCTGATTTTAAGCATGTTAAAAGACAAATGATACTTATGGCTTTGTAGTATATTAATAAAACATAGGCCCTTATTAAGAAGGCTAAACAGTTCATTATCCAAATTCAAATCATAGGAAACTCAATAAATCTTGGTCCATTTCTTCTCCAATTTTAGTGTGCATATGAATTATTTGGGGATCTTGTTAAAAAGTAGATTCTGGTTTAGAAGGTGTCTATACTTGCATTTCTAACAATATTCTAGATAATATAGTTCTAAGAAGCAGCCAGGAGACCACGTTTTGAGTTCAAGGTCTTAGAACAACGATTTTGTAGATATGGTCCCTGGACAAGCATTATCAATGTCACCTGAGAACTTATTAGGAATACAATTCTCCAGTGTCACCCCAGTCTACCAAATGAGAATCTACTTTTTAGTAAAATTCCCAAGTAATTCATATGTGCACTAACATTGGGGAACTGGACCAAAATTTATTGAGTTTTGTATGATTTGAATTTGGATAATCAACTCTGGGACAGAACCCAGCAATTCACAATCTGTCCAAGATTCCAGGTGATTCTGAGACATGTGAAATTTCACTACCATTATCTTAGAATATAATATGTCTGAATCAGAGGTACAAATCAGAAACTCCTGTGGAATTTTAGGGAAAAATGGCTGTCCAGTTCCCAATTCTGGAAAACCTGATTAAACTGATGAGAGAAGGAGCCTAGAAAATTGTTTATAAAGTCTCCTCGGCAGAGGAGGAAGGAATAATGAAAATATTTTGAGAAACATTCTGTTTTAGGAAGAATAAAAGACATTTGCACAGAAGTACAATAATTTGCCCAAGGGTTGAGAACCAAAAATAGGTTGGCTCACGCCTGTAAAACCAGCACTGGGATGCCGAGGCAGCTGGATTGCCTGAACTCACAGGTTCTAGACCAGCCCCAGCCAGAGCAAGGCCTCATCTCTAAAAGTAGCTAGGCATTGTGGTGGGCGCCTATCGTCCCAGCTACTGGGAGGCTGAGGCAAGAGGATCGCTTAAGCCCAGGAGTTGGAGGTTTCTGTGAGCTGTGATGCTACGGCACTCTACGAGGGTGACAAAGTGAGACTGTCTAAAAAAAAAAAAAAAAAAAAGGAAAAAAAGTGTGTCCTTCTACTTTTCATACCAGTTCTTTCTTGACACTTCAAGATAATACCAGGAGGATTTAAAATAATGCAAGATGGTACCTTTCTTGTGGAATGGATGTGATCCCAGCACATCTTCTTGAGATGAAGGAACAAGCACCTGTTCTGAATGTCTGTCTGTGACATAGCAGATTCAGTGGCTGCATCAGTCAGTTAATTACATTCTCTTTCAGGAGTTTCATCTTAAAATCACAACACAGAAATTAGAGAGTTGCTTGAAGCAGAGCTGTGATAAGCACTTGGGTAAAGATTAAAACATGGCAAACAAATTATATAAAATACATTTTTAAAACACAAGCATATAGGTCTTATAAATATGACTGCCTTAACGATTCTTTCTTCATTTTTTAAAATGTATGTGTAAAATAGGTGATGTATAGAATTGGTGGTTCGTCCACTTTAAATTTCCACATTTTATAACCGTTCCAGTTTAAAAATTTTTTTCACCCTACCTCCTTTTCTACTACTTAATAAAAATTTGTACCTTAGAGAGAAATACTTCTAAAAGGCTCTTATTATTAAAATAGAAAGTATGTTGGAAAATATTTATCACTTGTAAATACTTGCATATGCTGTTGCATGACCAGAGACGTGAACAAACAGCAGCTTTGCCGTGGGTATAAACTTGCTCCTGTAATTATTAAGTCAAGAAACGGACTACACGGTATAGGACGGCGTGTAGCAAAGTTCTTTATTCAGGGATTTGATTTTATACCTTTCTAGTCACGTACACACTTAATCTATCATCTGTTAGTTTCACTATTACCTCATTTTACTTATCTGAAATTAACTTGTAAGGAAATATCCTGTTACCTTATCAATACAATCACTTTTGCAGTAAACATCTTCTTCCAGACACTGAATAATCTCTGGGCAGGTATCTAAATAAAGATCACAAAGAAGAAAGTAGCCACTGGGGAACAGAGTTAATGGAAGAGTATTTTCAAGCATTCACTCAGTTTACCTAGAATGAAGTAACGACTGTGTCTTTTCCTCAGGGCAGAGCATCTATAGACCTTTGACAATATGTTGTTAACATACCATCAACCCTCTGGCCTGTATCTCTGAGGAAGGGCGGCATGCCCTTTGATCTCAGGCTTCACGGGGCGCACAGCTTTAGAGAATTTGCTTGTGGAATTTTTAACTCCAGGCAAGCCAACTCTGCATGTGTCCCAGGGGGGCCCAGGTCCCTTAAGCCTCTGGAAGAATAGAAAGTCATTTTAAACTCACACTGAGTTCACTTTGTGTGCCTGATGTAGGATATGTTTATTTCTAAATATTATCCTACATATGCTCTTAGAGAATTCAAACATCAGAGGTAGTTAATAGTGCCCAGAAATATTCTGGCATCCAATTCTAGTGGGTGTGTCTACACCCTCAAGGGAGATGTGCAGAGTATGAAGGAGGCGCCCACGCCCCTTAGATTCATGAATTGTTCTAAATTTGACTGATCACACCCCATTGAACAGCTTTAAAGATAGGCGGGGCTGTTTTAGTTTGTTTGGTGACATTTGGTGCATAAGGGCAGGGAGGCTAACTATCCTGCAGGGAGAGGTTCTGGCAAAATGGCACTCCTTTGAGAAACACGTAATGAAGGAATCCAATTTTTCAGCCTCCAGGAATAAAAGCGAAAGGAAAAATTGCCCTCAGAGCATACAGAAGTGACAGGGGTCATGCCATCTGAGGGAACAGTAGCAGATGGAGACAGCTAAGAGCGTGCCAATCCGGGGTTCTAAAAATACTCTTTAAAAGATGTTTGCTGAAAAAAAATGCACTCCTCTTAGAATGCTCCGCAGAAAAGAGCAACATGCGCTGTGGTACTGAGATTGCAAAGTGATCTCTGACTCAAGAAAGGAGGCCCAAGAGCTGAAAGTTAAACAAAGCAGCAACAGAAAGGAAAGAGTTTACTCAAAGTTAAATTCTGATATATATCTTGAGATATAGGCATGAATTGTGGTCAAGGACTGCGGTGACGACGCATAATCGCAATAAGTAAATCCAGGCATGCACCAGTCTGATGGTCTGGCTTAATCTGGGCTTTCACGCTTTGTAGAAAAGGAGTCCCAACCTGAGGTGTATGCGACAGTCACACTGGGCATCTTTTTTTCAAATTAGACATAGTTTTACATAGAATTACATAAACAGGAGCTTCAGGTTTGCACTGGGGCATGTGCTATTGGTGTTTCATAAAAGTTTCTCAAAGAACCCATTCCTGGCTAAGTAGCACTATCCTAGAGAAACGTATGGGTAGTGTATTTTAAGGCCTCATAAAATATTGTTTTTCTCTGCCCAGATCATGATGCTATAGAATGGTGAATTCCTGTCCTTACTTTTCTAAAAGTGTGTGGACTACAGCTATGTCTCACAGGGGTGTGTTTGATGAAATCTCTGAATGAAATACTAGATAAACAGAATCTTTCTGTTATTTTGCTTACTGAAGAGTTAAAAAACAAACAAACAAGAAATTTGTTTTTGCAATCAAGAGGCAAGTTTTCTGGAAGTCCAGAAAAATGTTTAACTTTCTAATGGTACAGATTCAGCAAAAAAAAAAAAAATTTGGTTCTTAAATTTTGAACTTAAGTACAAGTGAGGTTGGTTGGGCAGGTGGGGTGAGGAGAAAGAGAGAGAGGGACAGTCACCATAGAAAGATAATTTAATATATCTTGAGCAATAATGATGGCAAAACCAGTCTATTCATACTTATTTAATCATTTTTTCCTTAATCCATACTTTGGTACCTAGCTTAAGTAGAATTGTGAGGCATTATTTATGAGATAAGGAGACATGATCTTCTTGTTCTTTAAAATGAGATTTCAGATGTAGTCTGTTCGGCACACAGATGTATTGTGGGGTGTTGTCTCCATACACAGCAGAACATCCATCTAATTGGTGCTTCACACATTTTTATACTTGAAAAGTGTTGTGCTGATTGTCATTTAAAATGATAGTTAAAATATTCATTTGAAATGAGTTTGAAGATCCTAGGGGGGTCAATTCTAGACTAATTACTCTGTCACGCACTTTCTTCTTCCTAAGGTGGACTATTTCACTTCTAAATTAACTCTATAAATTACTAAACATTTGAAAAGCAAGGTACCTGGAATAATTTGCACTTGTTCTGAACAACTGCGGAATAGATTTTATAGACAGCAAATGGAGGCTTAAACTCCCTGAAATCCAGCCTTCATATATATATGTTCATTTAGTACATTTTTCTCAGTACACATATTTCTACTTAGTATTTTTTTTATTTCACATTAATATGAGGATACAAACTATTAGGTCACAATGTTTGCATTTGTGAGGTTAAGTCCCTGTTGTAGCTGTGTCCTGCACCCAGGAGGCGTGCCATATACCCTGATATTGACCCCTTAGGTGGAAGCTCACAAATCTTCCTCCTTCCTTCCCTCTGTCTTCCCTTCCCTCCCACCACTCTCTCCCCCAGCTTGAATTAAATTGAACTTTTCTCTTCTGTGGGTGCATATTACTTTGTCTCCTGGCTTCACATTAGTATTGAGTGCATTGGATATTTGCTTTTCCATTCTTGTGAAACTTTACAAAAATGAATGTATTTCAATTCCATTCAGGTTAATACAAAAGATGTAAAGTCTCCATCTTTTTTAATAGTATTCCATGGTATATATTTACCACAGCTTATTTGGTCATATTCATTTTACATCTGAATAGGTTTGATACATAAAAAAATCTATGAATCATTTTTAGGCCTAGAGAATTTGTATGATAGATGATAAAGAAGTACATTCCTAGATATGTGTGTAGATATATGTGTTGTCTTACAGATTAAGCAGGAGGTAGATGGATGGGTAGACAAAGGGATAGATAGACAGGAACATTTTCGAATTGTCTCTGGATAGGATATCAAATCATAACTCTTCTTTACCTAGAACCCCAGCCTAGCAAATATTCTAACCATCTTGCTCCCACCTTAATGTGCTTCTCCTGGGAAGGAGAGCTTGTTAATATTATTAGTGGGTGTCCTGGGGACTCTCTATTTTATCTTTCCTTGCAGTCATGTATAGAATTTCCCTGCCTGCATGATTGGATGAATAAATTCAAGTGGAATGCTCAGAGGAGCGAGGCCACTTTCCACTTCAGTTTGATTCTTACCTTTTCCTAACATGTATTTGTAATTGCTCCAATGTTTGAGGAAGAAGAAGGAGATTAATTTCCTCACAGCAGCTCACATAAAAACAAGTTTTTAAAGAATAGGTTATATCTCTATTTCAAAATAGGAACCAAGATGATTACCGATAAAACCAAGCTCAGTAGTGATGGTCTATCTTTTCAATATCTCAGAAATACAATTTAAATGAAAAGTGCATGTTAAGACCACTTGAGTTGTTAAATTAATTTTTAAATTAAATTAATTTTGGCTCGAGTCTGCTTTTGCATCCTGAGTTCCCCTACATAACGACAACCTTAGTGTTTAAACAAATGGAAAGGAAAACTTAGAAGTCTGTTCATATAAAAAATAGCTGGGTCAGAGCCAATCATGGCGGCTGAGCTTCAGCCAGACTCAGGCTGCCAACCAACCAGACCATGTAACAAAAATGGAAAGGCAGACTGTAACCAATCCAACTGTTTCTGTACTGTCACTTGTTTTCCCTTTATAAATACTCCCCGTCCACATGGTGCACCTCTATTAGTTCCGGATGCTGTTTGATTCATGAATTATTCTTAGCCCAGTTAAACTTCATTAAATTTGAGGAGGCATAAAGTTTTTTTCTTTTAACACAATTAACTGTTGTTCTCAATGTCTTTTTTGTAATATCTTCCGTGATTCAGTTTTTAACTTCTTTGTTAACTGGTTATCAAGTTATTGACCATATATGAATTAAATAAATGTGTAATTTGAAAAGTATATAGAGTTTTTTCATTTGAAGGGTATTTTGGAATTTTTAGGCAAACGAGAAGAAAGTTCATCAAATTATTGTATACCTCCCATGTTTGTCTCAATTGGACACACACGAGAAGAGGATTATTAAAAATTTTCTTATAAATCCTCCATTTTTGTGCTCCTTTTCTAATGCTTCTGACCCAAATTTGAGTCAAGAAGTAGTAGGGATTATAGTATAGTAAAGGTATAAACTTTGAAACCAATAGCTCCGTATAAAAGTCTGACTTCCGTATTTTCATACTCTGGCTTGGGGCGTACATCTATTTATCCTCAATCTTCTCATTTATAAATTGAAATTAATATGTACCCTTTGGAGTTGTCTTACAGATTAAACAGAGACTATTTCTCTCCTTCTCTGTTTATTATCATCTCCAAATTTCTAAATCTATAATATCCTTAATATTTAGTACATCATCTATTAATACTTGGAGTAGCTCTTTGGCTTACAACAATTACTGTCTATTCTTCTGGGGGAGGCTTCCTACCACGAAAATTATGCCCCAAATACCATATCAGTATTTCCCATCTCTGAACATCCGGTCATAGTTTATTAATCCAGAAGCAGACCCATAAGCCAATCAATTATTTTTCCTAGGAATTTGAAACTGAGAGTAACTAGTATGAGTTATGTTGATGCTACTACATGAAAAATAACATGAGAACCACAGGGCTACCTTAGGACAACCTTCTGAGAACTTGGGTATGTACCATTCACGAGCATGTGGGATTCAATAGTCCAGAGTGGATAAAAACACATATTAAGCTCAGGTGGTCAGGTGGTACATATAACTTCTCAGTGTAACACTGTAGTTTACTCATCTGTAAGAGACATATAATCACTGTTTATACTTACAGAGCCTGTGGGAGAATAAAATTAAGTAATTATGTAAAGAACTTAGAATTGTGCATGGAACATAGCAGACACCTTCAAAGTAGCCACTATTATTGGGATTCTGAGGGATGTTCCTTCCAATAAACAGTCTATACCCTTTTTCTTTAATCCTAAAAAAGCGTCAGGATTTTGGGTTGTGTTTAAGCAAATGAACCTTGAGCAATAGACTCAGGGATGTTGCCTTTGGCATTTTGCCTGAACCAGTTCAGTTTATTCCCCTTATGTATTTTTATTGCCAAAGTATAAATGCCAGGCAAATGAAATGAGGAAAGGGGAACAGTTTACAATAGAAGTCAATTGGCTAAAAATCAAATAATTTCCTTTTCATTTCTCATCAATTCAAAATGATGAGTTCGATTTTTAAACTGAAAGACATTTTTAATGAGTGAATGAATATTTTGTTGTTATATAGACTTTTATTTATAAATAAATTTGTTTGTCTTTAATAATAATATTAACATCATTAACTAAGTGCCTATTATGTGCCAGACCATTTTATTGGCTTGCATCTTAGAGGAGGGAAAACAAAGATACAAATATTGCTTATTTGCTATAATGTGGATACAGAAAATTAGAGTTAACATGGGTGTTATTTTTGTCAAGGGGATCAGAAAGCCTTTTTGGAAAAGATGTCATCAGAACAGCTAAATCCTCCTGAAGCAGATATCAAGGAGCCTCATTTAATTGATGAGGAATCTGACCTTTTTTTTGCCACACACTACCCAGCTAGTAAGTACAGAGCTCAGCCGGTGAGTTTTAGGCAGTCTAACTCCAAAATTGGTCTTGACCCTATTAAAAACTGCTCTGTTTTTCAGTGAGAAAAGAACAAGATCACATTGAAGTTATTTTATTTCTGTTTGCCTTGCGGTTTTTGCACCACCTGCTTTTCCTATCTTCTGCTTCTATTTTCCCATTTGGGACCTGGTACGCTTTTAGTATGTGTACATACCTTAGAACAAAATATCACTATTCAATTGCGCTCGCTAGTTTGAGTGGCAATTAATTTTGCCAGACCCTTTAATCTGTGCTCCTTTTTCTTTTAATGCATTATATATAATTGAACAGCATGTCTAAAGGGCAGCTATACAAATGACCAAACGATTTCGCACACTTCCTACAAAGAACATCCTTTGACTCTGGAAGTTTTTCATGTATAATATATTAAACAAGTCGAGGTCCAGAACAGCCGCCAATTAAGTAGTCCTCTAACTCAACGGGGAATAGCTCTAGCTTTTCCACGCTTACACATCAAAGAGTTAGTTGTTTACTTTTCATAAGTAGCAATTTATTGGAAATTTGGATTTATATTACTCTTGAGGAAATGTATCCTTTGGTAAAATTCGGTATTGTGAATCATTGTAGCAAGGGTTACGGTGGGGTGGAGAATTGAACTGAAGGGTTGTTTGCTGAAATCCTTTCAGGTTATAAAGGGAGGGGGAGTCCGCTTGCTTAGTAGTCTATTGTTCTGTTTTCTTATGCGACTGCAGGTAAAATTAGCAATTACCAAAAGCTCTTAGTGAAAGTACTCCATATGGCTGGATTTTTCTATCCTGCATAACATTGGATCTCTTGTATATCTTTCCATATTAGGGCCCTTCACTTTGGCTTTAAGATACATACCTGATATGACACTAAAAATAATAGGAAGAAACAATATCTTTCTATTGTAAGTGATTACTCTCTCCCCAAACTCTACATGTAGGCAAGTATTACCAGCTCTCACTGAGGAAATTGAGATACACAGGTTAAATATTTTTCCAGGCTCTCTCTGTTGGGAAGTGTCAGAGTCAGGACTGGGAAGGTGTCTCTTCCATGTCAGACTTCGTCCTCTTTCTTCTGGATTAATTACAAAGCTTCATGCGTTCTTCTTGGCTAATATTTTCTGGTTGCAGGAGTTAAGAATGGGTCTGTGAAATCAGGCAAGGATGAGAGCTAAGCTAGAGTTTTTAAATGAGTCAATTAGCTTCTATACATCTGTTTATTTACCTGTAAAATGAGGACAATAATATTACCTACCTTGTAATATTGCTTTATGAATTAAATAAAGTAATGAAAGTCAAGCATGTGTTTACATTTCAGTAAACATTATGATTACAATTATTATTTTCAAAATCATTATTTTCTCCTGTTACTCTAATGTGGAATTACGTCAGGCTTTGCTTCTGATATCTTTGGCCTGGGGGGCTACTCTGTAATTCATAGATCAAGCAGAGAAAGCTAGACCTTATTTATCAGTTGAGATAGGGTCAGTTATAAAGTGTGGTTTGAAATGCATTACCCCCCTTTTCCCGTTTATACCTCTTGCACAGAGTTTTTCAAAAACTATATTTGAATTTGGTTATGCTTCCCTCATCAACACTCTTATTTTGACTGCTCTGACCTTATCTTAGAGCTTGTCATTTATTTCAAGTTGAATTTTGAGCATTTGTAGAAATTTCAGTGATATTCATCAATGCATTCTGTTAGAGTAGACTAGGGCTGAGACCAAATGCAGGGGCATGAAGATCAGGTGCAAGTGTTAAATAGGAATCTCTTAAGCTGAAGCTAACTAGAGGGGCTGACAGCTGCTGAAAACAACAAGTTTTGACCAGGTCATTAGCTACCTCTGCCACCATACATGAAATTTGGCTAATTACAACGTCATTTACATTGTGGTTTTAAAATTTATTTGCTCTTTAAATAACAATGACAATTCCAAAACAAACAAAGAGTATAAAAATGAGAGGGAACCAAATTCTTTTTTTTTAATTTTTATTTATTTATTTTTTGTTAAATAATAAACACATAGATCATATATACATTAATGCATTTATGGGGTACAATGTGCTGATTTCATATGCAATTAGGAATGCTTACATCACACTGGTTAATATATGCCTCATCTTGTTTACTTAATTATTGTGCTAAGATATTTATACTCTATACTAATAGATCTGACATGTACCCTTGCATTATGCATCATGGTGTGATCCCACCATTCACCCTCCCTTGATCTGATCTCCCCACTCCCCACACAGACCCCCTCGTCCCTCCTTCATCTTGGGCCATAGTTGTGATTTATTCTTCATATGAAAGTGTGAGGGATTATAAATTTGTTTCATAATAGTACTGAGGACATGGGATATTTTTTCTTCCATTCTTGAGATACTATACTAGGTAAGATATGTTCCAGCTCCATCCATGTAAATGTAAAAGAGGTCAAGTCTCCATCTTTTTTAAGGCTGCATAATATTCCATGGTGTACATATACCACAGTTTATTAATCCATTCATGGGTTGATGGGCACTTGGGCTTCTTCCATGACTTGACTATTATGAATTGACCTGCAATAAACAATCTGGTGCAAATATCTTTGTTATAAAGTGATTTTTGGTCTTTTGGATATACACCTAGTAGAGGAATTGCAGGATCAAATGGCAGGTCTACTTTTAGATCCCTGAATATTCTCCGTACTTCTTTCCAAAAGGTATGTATTTTTTTTTAATTTATCTATTTATTTATGTTTTTATTGTGGAGAAGGGGCAGGGAAAGAAGGTGGGGGAAGAGGTGCGTGACAGGGTTGGGCCACTGGCATGGTACCACGTTGGCTGTATCTAGGTAGAGGCAGTTTCAGGCCGGGCCTTGCTGAGTCGTTGCTACGCGGAAGTAGCTCGATGGATCTACTTCTAGTCAGGCTCGGGAAGTTGCACTAGGCCTCAGGCACATGGCAGG
>CAUYPK010066526.1:0-18568 GCA_963574355.1 Loris lydekkerianus | reverse complement strand
TCTTGTATGCAGCAGATATCTGGCTTGAGTTTTTGTATCCAGTCAGCTAACCTGTGCCTCTTTAGAGGACAATTTAAACCATTCACATTAATTGAGAATATTGATAAGCCTTTCGAGAGTCCGGTGGACATTTTTAATCCTTTTGCGACTGTGGCAGTTGGAAGTTGATCAAATATTTTTTGGGTGGGTTTACTTTTGTGGGGGAGGATTATGTTGGTCTTTATGGAGGATAGGTCTAAGAATGTCCTGGAGAGCTGGTTTAGTTGTGGCAAATTTCTTCAACATGAAAGTATTTAATTTCTCTGTCAGAAATGAAGCTCAGTTTAGCTGGGTACAGGATCCTGGGTTGAAAGTTATTTTGTTTTAGGAGATTAAATTTGATGACCATCCTCTTCTAGCTTGAAAGGTTTCAGCAGAGAGATCTGCAGCTATTCTAATATTCTTCCCCTTGTAGGTAATAGTTTTCTTTCATCCGGCAGCTTTCAGAATTTTCTCCTTCGTATTAACTTTGGTGAAATAGATTATGATGTGTCTGGGGGTTATCTTATTTGGGTTGAGTCGTGCTGGAGTTCTGAAACTGTCTGCTATCTGAATTTCGTAATCTCTTGGCATGTCTGGAAAATTCTCCTTCATAATCTCGTGGAGAAGAGACTCTGTGCCTTGTGAAGCCACTTCGTCACTTTCAGGGATCCCTATAAGACGAATATTGGTTTTCTTTGAATTATCCCAGATCTCTCTGAGAGAGTGGTCTGTTTTTGGTCTCCATTTGTCTTCTTCTTTGATGGTTTGGGAGTGTTCAAAAGCTTTGTCTTCAGTGTCAGAAATCCTTTCTTCTGCTTGCTGCATTCAGTTACTGAGGGATTCTACTGTGTATCTCAGATCTTTGAGGGTTGCAACTTCTTGTCTCAATGTGTCAAAATCTTTGGTCATTTGGTCTTTGAATTTGTTGAATTCTTGAGATAACTTTTGAAATTCTAATTCAATCTTGTTTGCTATCCAGATCCTGAATTCAATTTCTGACATCTCAGCTGTTTGTTTGTGCATGGGGTCTTGTGCTGTTTCTGCCTTATTGATCTTTGGGGGAGTTGATCTACTCTAATTATTCATATTGCCAGAGTTTTTCTGTTGATTTCGCCTCATGATTGTTTTTCACCGTTGCCTCTGGCCGTCCTAAGAGTTGGGGAGGTGTCTCTCCAAGATTAGATCCCAGTGTGTTCACTCTATTGTTGCTGGATCTTTGTAGGGAGTGACCCTGTGTTCCTCTGGGGCGGCTCTAGCTAGGGAGTTCTGGTTGTGGAAGCAGCTCCGGTGTGTGACACACCCGGATCCAGCAACAGGGCTGGGTGTGGTGCGTACGGTTCTGGGAGTGCCTGGTGCCCAGTGACTTTGGCACAGAGAGCCCAAGGCTCCAGCAGTCTCTGGCCAGGAGAAGTGCTCTGCACAAAGGCAGAGAGGGCTCCAGAGAGTACGCAGCTACCATAGTCCCTGGCCAGATGAACAGGCTGGTGTGGAGGCTGGGGGAGGACACAGGATGGAGGATGCAGGGTTGCGTGGCTCCCACAGTTCCTAGTCAGAGAATGCGGAGGCCGGGTGGGTGTGGGTCACTGGTCGGGGGTCGCTGCACAGCTCTTATGGAGGTCTGGGCGGTGCCAAGCCCAGGAGTTTGAGGTTGCTATGAGCTTTGACATCACGGCACTCTACCCAGGGCACAGCCCAAGGTTCCAGTGTGCCAAAACCATCTCACTCTGCCCCTAAGGATTAAGGCTGTAAGGCAGCTCACTCCCCGCCTTTAGGCTGCTTAGTCATTAGGTTACTTTGTCCTGCCTGATCCTTGCTCTGGGACCCTGAGGGTGGAGCTTGCTGGGCAGTTTTTTTCCCAATGACTTCCTGTGCCCAGCTCAGTGGCTCAGTCTGGGGCCCCAGACAATGCCCAAAGTTCTCCACACTCCTGCTCAAGCTCTTCCCATGGCAGTTCAACTGAGTGCCAAGTCCAAGAACACCAAAACGGTTCACAGGTAAGGCCCTTCCGGTTTGCAGTCTCATTGCTGCTTGTACTCATGGTTGCCAGGGTAATTAGGTCAATCGAACACAGGCGATCACTTGCCAGTTTCCCACTGTTTTTGTCCTCCTCTTGGGGTCCAGAAGTCCTTTTCTGGCTCCTTGTATCCTCAAAGGGATCATTATAGGCAGATCCCACCGGCCAGAGATGCCTGGAGTCCTGTCTCCCCAGACTCACTGTGCCCAGTTGCTTTTTTTTTCGTGTGTGTGTGTGTGTGTGTGTGTGCTTCTTTCTTTCTTATTTGAAAATACTTTGTTTCCTATGTCTGATATGTTTTCCTTTAATCTTGACATACTTGTTTTTATTCATCTACTTACATGTGTATCAACATTTTTTTTCATTATTATCCAAGAAGCCCTTTTTAGAATTACTCATTAAGAACTAATTTTTGCCCTCATGCGTGTGATATTGTCTCATTGAAAATGTACTGTCAACTCTGTGATTGTACAACAAATTCAAAACTTTCCTGATGAGGAAAAAAAATGAAAGCTAATTTAAAAGAATTATACATTATGATTGTGTTTGTATTAAGCCTAAAAATCTCTATCTTCAAGTACTAAAAAAAAAACCCACTAATATCTAAAGATTCATGCACATTTGTTAAAACTTTATATAACGGGGAATAAGGAAGAAACATAAAATTCAGAGAAGAGTTGTGGAAAGGAAAAAAAATATGTAGTGTTGGTGGTCAAGCAGATAATTCAAAAAATGCTGGTAATGTTCCATTTCTTAATGTAGGAGGGAGTTCTATAATGTTCATTTTATTAATAATCTGAATAGCATTTAATGCACTATATTGTCAGAAAAGAGATACTGTTCATTATACAACAGAATTCAGCCTGGCTTCTGCCTCCTTCATTCTTCTGAGTTTGTTTAATTTCAGAAATCTTGTTCAACTACTATGCTGAGCTATGACACAAAACTTTGCCAAAGTATGAAGAAACATCCATACCGGTAAAGTATTTGCTGCCATAACTTACTGAGTTCCCACTCAGAATGTGGGCCATTGTAGCTCCTTCTTAAACATGCCAGACCTCCTCTGAATCTAGCAGTTAGTAGAGGGTGATACTTGACATAGAAGGAGGTCTTCCAGCCCCTGATCTGAAGCTAAAACCATATCTATCTTTATTGGTATTTGAATTTGCTAATATGTGTTTAAATACACTAAATATTGCTTTGCTTGTGTTCATATCATCAATTATGTCCATGATGCCAAATTTTGTGTGCAGTGTTTCTTTTCTCCATCTAATTTGTTCTTTCTTTCTTTCGTCTTTTTTTTTTTTTTTAATATTTGTTTGTTTTTGAGACAGGGTCTCACTATGTTTGCCAAGGCTGGCTTCAAACTCCCATCCTTAAGGAATTCTTCCATCTCAGCCTCCCAAAGTGCTGGGGTTATAGGAGTGAACCACCACAACCAAACTAATTTGCTCTTTCAGCAGTGTACTCTGAAAGTGACTCTCCTTCTTGAAGTCTTGAGAGTTTTTGCATTCTGTGGTGTAAGCGTCCATTACACCACATTCTTCTGGATTTTTTCATAAGGACTTTAAAGAGCTTCTTTTTCTTGATCTTCAACTGTGGAGTTTCCTCATGACCCACATTAATATTTAACTATTTATCTGCCATTTGTAATATATAAAATGGCTACATTTTCTTTCAATCATTCATACAGTATTTATGAAACAGTATTTATTAAGTTGCACCAGGTGCTGAACTAAACAACTTGTCACTGTCTTTTTAGATCTTAGACTATCGTGAGGAAGAAGAGCAAATCAAAATCCAACATATAAATAAACATTGTGAAGACTGCTGTAAAGGAAAAGATCTGGATGAGGTGAAAGATGCTAGTGAAAAACGGCAATTCAGATAGCATAGGCCCTTATCATTTACTACAATCTTTCCCATAATGTACTTACTTATATATACATATGTCCCCCCCAAACTTATTTTTTTGATGTAACAAAATGCATTCAGGGCATCCTATCAAGTGTTTTTGTTTTAACATTCATGCGCAGCCTTTAAACATTTTTGGTTTTATTTCTTTCTTCCTTCCTTTCTTGTCTTAATTTTTGCTGCCATCCTCATGCAACCTTTCACATTTTTCTCTCTGGTGTTACAATATTTATCTATTTATACACCATATTTAAAAAATGATTAACGTATTATTTTCACTTATCTGAGTCTTTTCTGTAAATACTTTGGACAAATATCTCCAGCTTAAATGATATAGCTCTAACCCATTCATTTTAAATATGTAATATTCAGTGGTATAAGAAAATGTCAATCATTTCCCACTTCATGGGCATTTTTTTCATTCCAATTTTTGTTAATATGAAAAAATGTTGCAGCAAGCATTTATACTGAATCATATATATTTACGGTTTTATGTATTTTATGATATCTATTCAGAAAGATTTTTGATGAATAATGTCTCAATGAGTATATGTCTTTGAGACTCAAACAAACATTGCCCGTGTTCTTTACAAAATGGCTGGAACATGGCATGTGTCTCCATTAGCAGGAGAACCTTTGCTGAATATCTCCAAGCAAAGTCTTCCTTTACATTTCAGATTAATATGAGGGTACAAACAATGAGGTTAAATTGTTTTAGTCTGTTAGGTAAGGTCCAAGTTGTAGTTGAGCACTTCACCCAGGGGGTGTGCTGTACGCTCTTGTACTGTGCTGATTAGATGAGAGCAGACCAATCACCCTGCCGCCTCTCCCTCTCCCTTCCCACTTGCATTTAATTGTGTTTTTCTCTCATATGGGCGTGTATTTTTTATCTTTTGATATCATATTAGTATTGAGTACCTTGAAGACTTGCTTTCCATTCTCATAATACTTTACTAAGGAAAATGTTCTCCAACTCCATCCAGGTTAATACAAAAGATGTAAAGCCTCCATTTCTTTTATGCCAGAAAGATATTCCATGGTATACATAGTCCACAATTTATTAATACATCCATGGACTGATGGGCACCTGGGTTGATTCACATCCTGGCAATTGTGAATTCACTCGTGCTAAACATTCTATGCAAATGTTCTTATGGGAAAATGACTTCTTTTCTTCTAAGTAAACACCTAGCAATGATATCACAGGACCAGATGTAAAGTCTGCTTTGAGTTTTTCTTTCTAAGATAGGCTGTAATCCCACCAGCACTGTGAAAGTGTTCCCTTCTTTCCACATCCATGCCAGCATCTGAAACTTTGGGATTTTGAGATGTGGGCTATTCTCACTTGAGTTAGGTCTTATCTCAAGGAGTTTTTGATTTTCATTTCTCTCCATGCAAAGTCTTTGCTAGCCTTTTTAAACATATTTTATCCCAAGGCAATAGATAGCATTGCCTTAGTATAATAAGATATACATTGTTATTAAAGCAAAGTGTTCTTATAGGAATAGAATGTGAGAACTCTTCTTTTTTGTCTCTATATTTTTCCACTGTAGAAATCACATATTTTTCTCCAGATTAATTAATTTTAATTTATTTTACCAATAGATTTGCATGTGGCATGAACGCAAACTTGCTTAAAGAGTATATACAAAACAGACCACACTGATACTGGTGAACAACTTGCGTTACTAAACTTCCACCAAATAAGAAGAAGAAATGATAGAAGAAGTAAGATAAAAAACAGAAAATGCTTTTTCACAGGTGTCTTTTTCCTTATCTTATTAAGTACTCCAATTTAGAATAAAAATGTTTCCTAAAATAATAAAACTCATTTTCCAAACTTTGGTGGTTAAGAGAAAAGGTCAGCTCCTTTTCAAATGTAGAATCCACAGTAGCTGAAATTAGGGAAAATGCTTTTTAATAACCTGGACATATGGCAAAGATTAGAAAATGGATAGAATTGGGATCTGATTGGCTTGCTAATATTCTAATGAGATAGATTAATCAATGTAAACCACATAGCTCAGTTGAAACTGCCTTTCTAAATTGCCAATTTCATTTTCTTCCAGCAGAGAAAATGCCAATCTTTTCCTATGCTGTAAAACTTCTTGTTATAACAACTAAGCAACTCCAGAGTTACTGTTATTGTGGAACATCTGGTAACTATAAGATGTGGCTCCTCAGAGATAACCATATCGCTGGATAATAAGAACATCTTCAACCCAGTTGTATTTCATGTTTTGTTATACTCTAGAGTGTGGTTGCCTCATAATATAGTAATCATTTTCCGTCAGCACCATAAATGAAGCCACAGATGCTATAGTTTGCTCTAATTGAAGCAGCTTACTACAAATAAATGATCAAAATAACAATATATGCATAATCTATGTGCACTTAAAAAAAGTGAATGAAAAACAGTATAAAATGATTACCTAAATCAATGAGAACATGCCTATCACATTTATTCTTGGAACAATAGGAAGGTAACCAATGTGTTATTCTGAATCTCACTTTCATAAACTGTATAATTTACTTCAAACTTTATCTCAACAATGAAATTTCAAAAAGATGTAAATAATCATCAGTCAACTGATTTGTAATTTAACTTCAAAACGGTCTCATGGTTTGCCACATTTCTACTTTTGTAGACATTACACATAGCTTCTGTTTATTTTTGTTTTCTATTTCTACAGACTTTTTTGTGTTTGATAATGTCTTACTGAAGTTTAATCAAATTTTATTGATCTCAACATTACAATAAATAAATATAATTAATTAGGTAGTTTGCTTAGCAAACTTTAGATAGTTTAAGATAAATAATTTTGTGTATTCGTTGGCTGACACACCCTTGTCAGTTTTTTTAGGATAAAGACATTAAGAGTAAGAGCAATTTAGATATCATGCATCAACATAGAGTTACTTCACTGTGATCATCAATGAAACTATGTCCAATAATATTTAGGGTGTAGATAATGTATCTTTTGTTTAAATCCAATAGAACCTTTAAATTAATGACTTGTGAAAACTACAAAAAGCAAATAATACACCCTGTATTAATTCTTTAATACAAGAATTATTAAAATATATTTATGCAGTGATATTCTACTTTTCAGTGTATTCAGCATAACTTTACCTTTGACTAGAATGCATGACTAGCTTAAATACCGTTCATTGAAGTCCAGAGTGACAGCTAAGTAGCAATAGAAAATAGCATGGCAATAGACATGTTTTTCTCTGAATTTCCATTATTGGCAGGTTCTTTTTTATGTAGAGTGCCTCAGTCATCAAAATATAAACAAGTGCAGGTCATATATGCATAATCGGTAAAGATTTGGCAGCAATACTTAATAGGCAATATGTTCCTTTTGCATTGGTACTTCTAAGCCGTATGTTGTGCTAACGTGCTCGACTTGATTTTCTTTTTTTAAAGTTAGTGATTTTCAGCAATCAATGGATCTAGAGTTTTAAGGCTTACCTTGAATGAGTTTCCAAGAATGTAAAATGATCAGAACCTTCGTGAACCCAACACAGTTTGCCAAGATTTTTCTCTGATCTTTACTGATTGGTAACCTTGGCAGCTTGGCTGTATATGTACACAAAATTAATGTTGAAAATAAATTTGAATAGCTTTACGTTTTGGAAAATTACCATGTATTAATGATTTTATACTTTCCACACATCTATTAGGCACAGTTCCCAGATGCAGCATAACTCTATTTCTTCCTAATTTATTATCCACTGAAGGATCTCTATGCTCCAACAGACAAATGACCAATTGCCCTTTGGGTGTATTCCCAGATGTGTTTTTGCCTTAATATCTGTCTCTGTGGTAGATATCAACTAGAATTTGCATTTTATATATTTTATATATATATATTTTCCTGCGTTTTGACTGTGCAGTAGCTGAATCAAACAGACTAACCTTCAAAATATTTTGGATGGAAAGATGATTTAATCTTTGCTGTTCTACACTTAAATCTGAAACAAATTAATGCACTTACTCATTTTGGTTTTTCAATAATTTGGCCCTATGTTTTCATTTTTAGTATTATGTGTAATTTTATTAAGTACAAATTAAATAAAATATTTGAGAATCTACAAAATCCAACATGCATTCAAATTCAGTTCCAATTAAAACAGTGTTCTTTCTATGCATGGAAGGGAACAGTGTGTTCATCTTAGTTACTTATCTATTAAGATTTGGTCTGTGTCATTAGGACTCCTTCAAAGCAAGGGTTATAATTATTTCAACTGATGAAGCAGATGCCACATTAAAAGAATGTGAAATTTGTGTCATCATTTTATTGACTCAGAGCTCATGAAGATTCAGCGAGTTATTGTACTGCTCACAAATGTCTTTTTTCTGCATTATGAGAAACATAAATTAGCACAACTAGGACAAAGTAGAGCAAGACATGATCATTTTAAATTAAAATATCCTAAATATTTCCACACAAAAATATTCCATGTACAATCCAATAAGTGATTTTGAGCCCAAAATATGATATCAGGTAGCACTGAGGATATGGATTATGTACTGCTTACTCTCCAGGGGACCCTCTGCCTTTTTAAAAGCATCTGATTAGCATAGACAGTTATTCATGGAGGGGTAAAATGCAAAGTGAGCTTTATTTAAGTTTTGATAAAATTGCTCATCCTAGCAGTTTTCTATCATATTAGCAATGTTTCTTTATAATGCCTGAATATTAAATTTGTCAAATAGCAAATTACAACTTAATACAATTATTAAGAACTTACAAGTTAAATTGTGAGAAAGAGAACCAATGAAATATAGCATTAATTCAATTTGATAAAAATTACTGATACAGAAAAGGAACTTATTTTCCTACAAATATGTCAAAAATATTTACTGGGCAGCGCTTGTGGCTCAAAGGAGTAGGGCGCGGGCCCCATATGCTGGAGGTGGTGGGTTCAAACCCAGCCCTGGCCAGAAACTGCAAAAAAAAAATAAAATTGAATTAAAAAAAAAAAATATATATATATATATATATCATGCTTCACTTCAAAAAATTTCTCCTTCAAAACTAGAAATGTTATTTCTAGCTAATTACGAACTGGGAACTTAGAAACAGTAAAGAAAGACTAACAGGTCTAATGAAAAGGGAAGAATGAATAGTAACTTAAAAAAATATTCAGTGGTGTATTTACAGTAGGAATGGAAGATATTTGGAAGAGCAAATTGTGCTACCTCTAAGAATAGAAGAAATTATAAGAATGCCAAAGATAAATTCATGTTATATTATCCTGAAGACTTCTACAACCTCAAAAGTAGAGGTTGTAGAAATATACCAATTCCTACTGTGACAAAGGATGCATATTTCTCGACTAGCTGTCACATTTTTCCTGTTTTGTTTCTGCGATCAGTTGGATTGTGTCTGCATGAAGGACTCCATATGTGCCCTTTGCTGCTGACCTTTTATTTTACCTTAAAGTGGAAAGTTCTTCCTGCTGAATGTAAAGGTTTTATTCATCTATTCACCCAAATATCCCTTCACTGAAATCTTGATTGCTATACTAGTTTTTACAGGAGAATGAAGCCACTAATTATTGACAGGAAACTAGTGGGTTCTATATTTGTTGGGCTCTCAGTAAATCAAAAGGAAGGGTGATTAATGTGATCTGATCACCAAACATTGTCTGTGATTATCCAGAGACGCCAAGAGCTTCAAACTAAATTGAAAGGCCATAAAAATATACAAGATGATTAAATAAGATACATTTTACCTGTCTCAATTACCACAGTTCCAGATCTACCAATTTTTTTTTCAATTTTATTTACTATCTTTTTTTTTTTTTTTTTTACAAAAACCTCCCATTTTCAGGACCAGGTGTGGTGGCTCATGCCTGTAATCCTAGCACTTGGAGGCTGAGGCAGGTGGATTGCCTGAGCTCACAGGTTTGAGACCAGCCTGAACCAGAGTGAGACCTCATTTCTAAATATAGCCAGGCTAATCAGCCCACATAACAAAATCCCCAAACTACAGATGTTGGCATGGATGTGGCGAGAAGGGAACACTTCTACACTGCTAGTGGGAATGCAAGCTAATACAGCCTTTCTGGAAAGAAGTTTGGAGAATACTCAAGGAACTAAAAGTGGACCTACCATTAGATCCTGCAATCCTCCTACTAGGTATTTACCCAGATGATCAAAAATAATTTTACAACAAAAACATTTGCACCAGAATGTTTATTGCAGTCCAATTCATAATTTCCAAGTCATGGAAGCAACCCAAGTGCCCATTGACCCGTGAATGGATTATGATATATGTGATATCAAATTGTGATATATGTACACCATGGAATACTATGTAGTCATGAAAAAGATGGAGACTTTGCATCTTTTATGTTTACTTTTATGATGGAGCTGGAACATATTCTTCTTAGTAAAGTATCTCAAGAACAGGGGGAAAAAAGTATCCAATTATTCAATACTACAATAAAATCAGTATATAATCACCTACACATTCATAGGAATGGTGAAACATAACTATAGTCCTGAAAGAAGGAGGGAAGAGGAATGAGAGGGAAGGGAGGAGACCGGGAGAAGGGAGGGTATTTGGGGGATCCAACCTAATGTGCATCATGCAGCAATATGTTTCTATGTATTTCTAAAGTATGAATGTTTTTGCCACAACAAAGAAGTAAGCAAGGAGACAGTTATGATAATCAGATGTAAGCATTCCACATTGTATATCAAATCAGCACATTATACCCCACAAATGCATTAGTGTACGCAGTTATGATTTAAAAATGTTTAAAATAAGTCAATAAATAGAGCCAAGCATTGTGGTGGGCACCTGTAATTCCAGCAACTTGGGACTCTGAGGCAGGAGAATGATTTGAGCCCAAGAATTTGAGGTTGCTGTAAGCTATGACACCACGACCAACACTCCACCAAGGGCAACAAGTTGAGACTCTGTCTCAAAAAACAATCATAAAATAATCAAACTCTCCCATTTCCTAACTTAATATCATATTTCAACTTCCTTTTTTTCTACTACTGATACCTGAGGGTGCATTGTAAGCATTATCTTCTTAACATATCATTTTAAAACTACAAAGTCAAATTATGCTCTGAATTTGTAATTAATTCTATCATGATAGATATCACTTTATTATATTTATTTGTTTATGAGTATCTCTTTTTTCATTAGAATTTAGTTTTGTAAGATAAGGCACTTTTGTTCCTCTCCTCTAATTAAAAGTATCTAACGGAGTATCTACACATAATAAATATTTATTAATTGCTTTAACTTTATTTTAACAGCCCACAGTATCTCATTCATACATTTTTCATCAGAAAAGTGTCCTTTCTGGGCAGCACCTGTGGCTTAGTGAGTAGGGCGCCGGCCCCATATACCGAGGGTGGCGGGTTTGAACTCAGCCCTGGCCAAACAGCAACCAAAGGAGAGAAAGGGGAGGGGAGGGAGTATATGGGAGGCTGGAGGGTACTTGGGGGACCTCACCTAATGTGCATGATGCAATGGTACATTTCAAAACTATTAAGAAATGAGTATAATTGAGATGAATGTGGTACTTAGTTCAATGCAAGAATTTCACACTGTATATCGAAACAGTACCCTGAACCCCATAAATACATCAATGTACAAAGTTATGATTTAATAAAAAATAATTAAAAAAATAAAAAACAATAGCCAGGAGTTGTGGTGGGCGTCTGTAGTCCCAGCTACTCAGGAGGCTGAGGCAAGAGAATCGCCTAAGCCCAAGAGCTGGAGGTTGTTGTGAGCTGTGATGTTACGGCACTCTACCAAGGGCGACAAAGTGAGACACTGTCTCTAAAAAAGAAGAAAAAGAAAAAGAAGAAATAAAATTGTCATTTCTAATATACACTTCATTTTTTAAATATAAATATGTTGTGCTAAAATAAAACTGATTCTTCCTCTCTTTAAATGCCTGTCTCTTTACCATTGTGCTGCTTCTGCTTATTACTTATAATCCCCTTTTAACAATCTATAATTGCTTTCTTCAACACTTGGCTCAAAAGTAAATGGACCTAAAACCACCATTCCTATTTAATTTTACATCTTTATGCTTCTTGTGAAAGACTCATAAAATGGCATGCACGTGAAAGTGCTAATAAACACCTGCTTCTTGAATAAAGGATTATTATGTATTTGCTTATGGAGATTAGCATTTAATAAGCAATTTAAAGCAAACGATGCAATAACAGCTGACATTTCAATTGTGTAGAATAATACTCTATGCAAGAAGAAATTCATTAGTTGATCATTATGGACCCAAAATGAATTTGTATACGTGTTAAAATAAAGAAAATCAAATTTGGTATAATGTTGACTCCTTTTGTAGGACAAAGTAGTTTTAGGACTTGCTGCCGGTCAGTTTACTGCCCCATCTCTAATGATAAAATATTCAATGTTTTCTTAAAAGAAAGTGAACAGTAAATATTCAGGGGAAAAATTTATTCCTTAAACATCCAGTGTGTCAGGGAGAAGAAGTGGGAAAAGTTAACATAAAGAGGTAAGAAAATGAATTTATTAGCAGTTTCAGGAAGAAAGATGACTCTCATTCATTTTTACTAGAAATTGTCTTTGGAATTATATTCTTCTTTCCTGACTTGAGCATCTTTATCCACGTACTCATTTTAGACTAAGAAAAGAGCATATAATCCTGAGGGTCTTTTAAGTCTTAAGGTACTGAGGAATAATTGGTTTTACATCAGTGATTTTGTTAGAAATTTAAATATACTGATTTTTACTGTGACATGTGAAAATACAGGTGAAAAAACTTAATTTAGTAAAACTCAATTCAAGTTTGTGGGAGGAGAGAGGGGGAGGAGGGGGATTGGTGCGCTCCCATTTAATAGGTACAATGTAGCAACAGAGGGGCATATAGCACCTTCTGAGTGCAGGACACAACTGCAAGATGCAGTCTACCTGATAATTCTAATAGTGTTACCTGGTTGCTATACCCTCTCTTTAACCTAAAATTAAAATAAATAAATAAATAAACCTAATTCAATCTCTCAATGTTTCACCAGCTTAAGAACTTTTACTTATATTTAGTAATCCTCACACTGGTCACTAAACATTTTCCCTAATATTGGTAAAAAAGGAATACACACACACCACACACACACACATATATTTTAAGGGTAAAGTAGATTTTATTTAAAGATTGTAAGTTGCCCTCTTTGGAAGATTTTGACCATCGTTTTTTATTTAAATTCGAAAGATGTTTTGGTTAATCATGAAAAAGTGTTTTTTCTGTCCTCAAACACCTACTTACAAATACACAACATACGTAAAATAAAACAGCATTTATGTTCAATAAAATTTAACTTGTAAAATTATATTACTAAGGATAATTTAACATTGTTGTTATTGTTCCATAAATATCTTGATCCAAGTGTTACAGCAAAATAACAATATTCTGTCCTAATATTCTGAAAGGATATGCGTCCTCTCTACTCTTACAGTCTCCTTCTACTGTAATCTCATCAATCACCTTCTTGAAATTTCCAAGTCTCATCTTATTTGTATACTTTGACTATTTCAGCTCACTAAATTTACATTTTTGATTGAATAACTTCACTGTTGATGGTAATTAATATCATTTCCATATTTGACTATTATGAACAAGCCGCTATGGGATTTTACCACTTGTCTTATGAAATACATGTATGCACTTTTTCTATGATAATTGCAGACACATACAAAATGAGGATATACATTTTAATAGATTATCCTTATCACATTTCCTCAAATGGTGCCAATTGGTACTCCCAATCAGGGTGTAGATTACCTGTTGCACTAGTTGGTATTTTCAGGCTTTTATATTTGTTTACCAAGTGGATTTTTACTGTCCTTATGTATTACTTATAAAATATTGAGTATCTCTCATCATTCGGTTATTTTTAATGTCTTTCCATCAATTTTTATACTATTTTCCTTAAAGACTTCAATTGGAGTTCAGAAAGAAAAACAGCACTGTAAATATTTATAGAATGAGTAGATTTCAAGTAGGAGATTTGATACTTGCAATACTGTCTAACGGGCTAGAGGAGCAATATTTAAGAAAGCCCATCACTTCAACTGTGGTTCAGAATATCAGAAAATTGCTGCTGTTGTCAAAGAAAAATTATACCAAAAGGGAAACAAGAAAGGAAAATTCTTTATTCTAAACTATTCTAAACTGTTATTACAAGTAAGGAAGAGACATTGAACTAAATTTCTCTGGAGAGGAAAAAAAAAAAAAAAAGGAAGAATGATATTTAAATGCTGGATTAGTTCATAGCAAAGTACTGGAGGACATTTGGAGGGAGGTTGGTCAATGTGATTAGCCCATCTGTGTTTGCTAATTGTTCCTTTTCAAAGTTAGGCTCTTACTCTCCCACAGAGACCGAGATATGGGGGCACTATCTTCCTTGCTGATTGCATTTTAAAGGGATGGCTCCCAGGTCCTTGGATTGTAGAA
The DNA here is from genome assembly GCA_963574355.1 of Loris lydekkerianus. Taxonomy (NCBI): domain Eukaryota; kingdom Metazoa; phylum Chordata; class Mammalia; order Primates; family Lorisidae; genus Loris; species Loris lydekkerianus. The sequence continues at coordinate 4,143 of CAUYPK010066526.1, read as the reverse complement.
AATTTACATTTCAAAGGGAAGAGAGAATTTGCAATTACACATTTTCTAAAGTAAATGCTTTAAGAAAGGAGGTTAGAGTCCTAAGGTCAGGAAGAAACCTAAGTTTAGTCAAATAGAGGGGAAAAGTAATCTCTGTCATGGTCACTGCATAGATCAGTAAACTTTAGGAAAGTATCCTTGATCCGATGGTCACAAGTGAAAAACTCTGCAGCAGCAGGCTGGGGAGCACTGCTAAAAGGGACTCCTCACTACCACCTAAAAGACTTACTTTTCCTCTAAGTACTCTTAACTTTATCCCACAGGTATTTGACTTGTAGTACTCTGATTTTTGTGAAGTTCAAAACATTTTGTAAATATGCTTTTTTCTAAGATGCATTGTTAATATTCAAAGAGGGTTTTCCAGTTAACATTGTGCAATTAATTGCTAGCAAATTTTATTCCTGTTAAAATAATGTTAGTTTTTATTTAAATACATTGACATTTGTTTGGTCAAAATTTATATTCAGTTAATGGTGAATTGAGATAAATTCTTCATGCATACCTGAAAACTGTATTTATTCTGCTATTTGGAGAGTACATAGCCAATTAAAACAAATGTGTTATTCCCTCATTCCTATTATGCAGATCACCCTTCCTTGTACTGGCATTTTCATGTCCTTTTGCTATAAGTTACTGGAAGTGAGTTATGTTAATACTTTCCACTCTGAAGATAGAATTTTATATTTCACCTAGTAATTTTGTATATATATTTTGAAATGATATTATACACTTAAAACTCCCTAACATTTTAGTTAAATGGAGTATTATATTATTACCTTTTTTCCTAGCAGTATTTTATATTGAGAGGTCTATTTTTGGTTAGGTCTACATATGGTTATACGGGTCTTCTTTTCATTAGAATTTTCTTGGAGCAATTTGATCCATTGCTTTGAATTTAAATTCTGTGTACAGCTATGTTTTATTTGCACCTTTTATAAATCGTTGGATTTGTAATTCAGTCTACTAAATTTGTCCTCTACTAGAGCGATTGGTACAATTATAGTTATTAGAATTATTAATACACTAATTTGTTTAATTTGCATATTATTCTGTATTACCTATTTGTCTTCCTGTTTTGTACCTATGTTTCTCTCTCTTGCACTCATTTCGATAAATTGCATATTTTAATTATTCAATTATTCCCAGTACTCTTTTAAAAGTTTATGTTCTCTATTTCAATTTCTTTAGTAGATACCTTGGTAATTACAGCAAGTATAATCAGCTAATTGCAGTACAATGTAAATGATTATCCTTCTTATGAACAATACAAGGGCAATATCTGAATATATTACTTTTCTGACATATATTCCTTCATTGTGTGCTTGAACTTCATGTTGTTTAATTTTAAGTTCTTCAAGACAATTATTATTAGCATTTCATTTAGTGGCGATGTTCATTTGACTTCACCCGTACATTTAGCACTTCCTTTGTCTTTTCCTTCCAGTTGTACTTCACATCATTTTTTTCTGAAATTATTTTTTGTCTACATGAAGAATTTAATTTAGATTTTCCTCTCACAAAAATTTATTCTCATTTTTTTTGTTGTCTGAAATGAATTTCTTTTAGACAAGATCATTCAAGAAAGATCATTCTCTCCATATAAAAACATAGATGGACATTTATTTATATTCAGCACTTACAAAATACAGCCATGTTCAGGCTTTCATTATCACTAATGGAGAATGAGCTTTTACTCTAATTGTTGCTTTCTTGTGGCTAATCGATCTTTTTTCCTTGTAGTTGTTTTTAGATTTTTCTCTTTGGACTTTTATGTGCTGTAGTATCTCTATGCTAGTGATTCTTAAAATGTCACCTCCAGCAGCACCAGCATCACTTTGTTAGAAATGCCATTGAAGGAAGTCAAAATAATTTACTCTAAAATATAATTCTTTGACGCATTTTGAAATGGCTTTTCTGAGAACCAGCAAACACAAGTGAGTCTGCAAAGCTGTCTTTTGTGTTGGGGCTTTATATCTGCAGAGAATCTCCATTGATACAATAGTTTTATTTTTGTAGGCCTTCCTTTTCCAGATATAGGAAAGATTGAGAGTTTGGCACTTTTAAAGGTCTGAAAGAAACATTTACCATCTATTCTCTCTGAGAGCTGCTCCTTGGGGGGTTCATTGATATAAGAAAACCACCTTTGTTAGCTAGGCCTCCTCTCCTTCCCTTAAACTATTTTGCTAAAATCCAAGCCTCTGTTCTTTCTGTAATCTTGAGATGGTATGTAAGCTTCTGTTCTCCACTGAGTGGGTGCAGTTAACAGTCTTCATTTCTCTACCGTGCATTCATTGATAAATTTATACGCTTTTTCTGCAATAATCTGTTTTTTTAGGGATTGATTTTCCAGGGAATCTTCAGAGAGCAAAGGAGCAAATTTCCCCTGGGCCCCTTCGCAATTATTAGGCATAGTACAGATTTTTCGATTTTTCTTTTTTCTAGTATTTATCTTCCCAGTATGTGTTGCGCTTAACAGATCTGTTATTTGATATAATTCCTGAATTCTTAAGATACTGTATTTTCAGTTATGTTTGTTTCATTTTCGATTTGCTTCCCTCCTTCTCTTCTAGCACTCTAAAGAATTTTTATGTCAATTAATAAGTTTTTTCATTTCTTCTTGTATTTTTTGTTAGTTTTTTTTCATTTTTTTTTGCCAATTGTGCTTGTCATTATGTATAGATTTTTCTTCCTTGTGAATATTGTTGAGCATAGTTATTTTCCTAAACACTTTATATATAACTTATTTTTAATCTGTCTGCTACTTTTATACATAACCAGAAATAAATTTAAGTCTGTTTTCTTTGTTGTTTCTCTTGGCTCTAGATCACAATACCTTGTTTCTCTTTATATTCTTTTTTTTTTTTTTTTTTTTCATGGACTGCTAACTTCCTGGGAATTATATTCATTAAAACTCCATAATACATAAAATAAAGATTGCTTCTTGAGAAAAGTTTGCTTTCATTTCTCATAATTTCCTTTGAGGATGTGCTATTTTGGAACCATTTTAAACTAAATTTTTACCAGTATTATACCAAGCAATCCACAATCAGGTTGGATATGTAAAGCAAATTTCTCCATCTGTTCACTCACTGCTAAATTATATATATACGAATTTTCTCACAGTCCACTAATGATCACAGCTCTATTTTTAGTTACCTTTGTACTGATATAAAGACTTCTCTAATCCCATCCTTATGGTAGAGGATATCCTATTAGATGTCTTACTTTCAGTGAGGTCTGAAATTTATATTTTTCCTCTTGCTCAGTGAAGCCTCAAATCTAAAATTTGTTTTTATCAAGTTAAATAAATCTTCTCAATGTGAAAGTTCAATGTTGTTTTCCTCTTTCACAACTAATATAAATCTTTATTTAATGTTGTCCTTTTCATCCTTAAGTTACCTTCAAGACCATTGGCGATTTTAATTTTGTAAAATGTCCTATATGTAGTGTTCACTTTTTCAGTAGGAGAATCATTCTTCCTGGGTGCCAAAAAAATAAGTGTCTCAAGCCTAAAATAAACATGTCTCAAACCTAAAAACAAAATATAATTTAAGTTGAGGAAAGAAATGTTCACAATGGCCACATCATGCTACAGGAGAAAATAATGCAAACTGTGTGAAATGATGTAAAAAGTTTTATTTTGAGCTAAATATGTGTGGCCATGACCAGGGAGCATGGTCTCACAGGCCTTAAGGAATGGCCTCCAGATGGCTGGGTCGCAGTTTGGTTTTATACATTCATGGAGTCAGGAATTACTCGTAATCACAAGTCAACACGTGGGGAATGTATGTTGGTTCAGCCAGAAAAGGAAGGACATCTTGACGAATTGGTTCAAAGATTCTTTGATTTGGTTGGTTAAAAAAATAAAGCTCTGGCTTGTCGGTGTCGGTGTCGCCGCGCCGCCGACCAGCAGAGACGAGGACACCAACGAAGGCTTCACAAGACTTTATTGCAGGAGAGCTCGGAGCACAGCATTCTTTTCCTCCCGGGTGATTCTTCTTCTCCCTTTGTCCTCCCCAGCACCACTCTTATAATGTGGCACAGCCAATCACAGCACAGCACACGTGCACAGGGCATGCACAATTCCTATACAAAGCAGTGGGG
>CAUYPK010066525.1:0-36021 GCA_963574355.1 Loris lydekkerianus | reverse complement strand
TTTGTTAAAGGGTGTATGAAACAGCAGAAAGTGTAACTAATTCTCTTCAATAAAGGTTAATTCATTTTAATGGAAAGAGCATTAGGCTCAGAGTTGACTTTAGACCTAGTTTTCCCGTGAACTAGTTGTGAATGCAAATTTACATTTTTTAATTTTTTTATCTCTACTACTTCTAGGCAGAGCTCAGAGAGTAAAATGAAATAATAAAAATAAAAGCACTTTTGAAATGGAAGTCTGTTGATGCTAAAGGTTCTATTGTGACTATATGAATTTCTGGCAAAAACCCAGAAAATTTGTGCTTGGCAACTGTCAATTGTTTAGAATCATAGATCTCAGAAAGAAAAAAATATTAAAGGTCCATCTCTAGGGTGGTGTCTTTTATAAAAGTATCTGAGGTGACTTTAGATAGTACATGAGTGAACATTTTAAGTTATGTGCTTATTTTAAAGAATTAAAACCCCCCTACAAGATATCAACCCTCGATATGAAAGATATTATTGTTTTCAACAACATTAATTTATCTTAGGTAAAATGTATTATTTTAATGTGAAAAATTAAGACCTCATGGTACATAAATATGATAACTGCATGGCATACATTTTTAAATGATGTAAGTTTAGGAAATATTTTTTTTTACAACTATCTGTGAGGTACAAGGGCCACTTGGCTTCTGTTTGACAAATCAAGAGATGAAAAATTCTGCGGGTCCAGGAAGTTTACTGTATGGTTGGAAACTTGTGAACATCTTTAAATCCTGCTCTTACCTGTGTGAGATCCACTTCACTTTAGCTTCCGACATTTGATCTTAATTCTACAAACCGAGGATACCCGGAACAAGTCTGACTGTTTTTCCTCCCCACATTCTGTCCTTACTGTGCCACTGTGGAGGAATGCCAACCATCTCCCACCCCACTGCCTGTTTATTTTTATTTTTTAAATTTCTTTTTTTAAAATTAAATCATAGCTGTGTACATTAATGCAAACTTTAAAAAGATTATTTTCTGAGACGTTTTTACCCCTCTCAAAACACTAGCTTGCTGTTCACTAAAAGGCTGAAGGCAGAAGACAAGCAAACCTGAGAATTCCACCATCTCAATGGCTTTCTGCTTTATTTATTTATTTATTTATTTATTTATTTGAGACAGGATCTGTTTCTGACACCCTGGCTATAGCACAGTGACACATCATAGCCCACAGCAGCCTTGAACTCTTGGGTTCAAGTGATCCTCCTTTCAGCCTCTGCCTCCTAAAGTGTTGAGATTATAGGCATGAGCCACTGCACCTGGCTTTATTGTCTTTCAAACTTGGTTTACATTGGGACTTTTGTTTTTGAGCTATGGTCTCTATCATTTCTTTGGAGTCAATTATATTAAGAAAAAAAAAGGGAGTTGGTTTAACTTTTCTAAAATTAATGTATCAGCCTATTTTATTCCAAATACCCTCCTTGGACTGAAATTTCTGAGATCTCATGAACGCAGCAGCTTTCCTTTTTTTTAATTAATTTATTTTTTTATTAAATCATAGCTGTGTACATTGGTATGATCATGGGGCATCATACACTAGCTTCATAGACCGTTTGACACATTTTCATCACAATGGTTAACATAGCCTTCCTGGCATTTTCCACATTTACTAAGTTTCGCACATACCCTTGTAAGATGCACCATAGGAGTAATCACACCAATCCCCCTCCCTCTACCCACCTCCCCCCTCCTTCCCCTCCCTTTCCTCCTTCCCCCTATTCTTAGGTTGTAACTGGGTTATAGCTTTCATGTGAAAGCCCTAATTTAGTTTCATAGTAGGGCTGAGTACATTGAGTACGAAATATTGTTTTTTTCAAGATCTTTAAAGCATGACAGTGGAGCTTTAATAGGGATTGTGTTGAAATTATATATTGCTTTAGGTAGTATGGACATTTTAACAATGTTGATTCTTCCCAGTCATGAGCATAGTTCGTTTTTCCATTTGTTAACATTTTCAGCTATTTCTTTTCTTAGAGTTTCATAGTTCTCTTTATAGAGATCTTTCACGTCCTTTGTTAGGTAAATTCCCAAGTATTTTATCTTCTTTGGGACTACTGTGAATGGGATAGAGTCACAGAGTTATTTGGCCTGTCTGAATCTGTTGAAAAACCTCCCTGGCATTGGCCTCCCGCACAATACATTTTAAAAGAAAAAGAATGAAAAGTGGACTGAGACCTGCTTTTATAGATTACCAAATAACTCTGGAGCTGAGGGCAGGCCTACCATGACTTGATTCAGCTTGTGGCAGCTGGTGAGCAAACATGGGAAATCCACATAGGCAGAAAGTTTTGTACACTTACATATCCAAGGGAATTATAATGGCCGAGTTCCAGGCGGTCATTATATAATCATGACATCATTGTGCACAGTTACGGCTACATAAGGAAAACATGGCACCTTCCAGGTGGAGAAACCCAAACAACTCCATCTTGGCCCACAAATATCCCTTACTTCATGTAATGGCGAGCCACTGTGGCTAAAAACCTCACTTCCTATGGATTGCCATCCCTTATGCATTCTATTTCTGAAAAGCATCTTGCACATCTTTCTCTGAATTCCCACAGGCATTTCCTTAATTAGATTTCTGTAGACCTAACTTCTCATTCAATACATATTCCACACTTCTACCAGAATATATTTTAAAATACTAATGCAATTAGTCACTTTTCTTTTCAAAATTCTTCCATAATCCCAGCTAGTGCAATAAGACAAGAAAAAAATGTTGAAATATTTGAAAAAAGAAGAAAAGTGTGCATGACTTGATTGTGGCAAACGAATCCAAAAGCATTTGCAATTAATCTAATAAATTGATAAGTAAATTTAACATAGCTGTTAGATATAAGATAAACATGCAAAAATTAATTTTTGTTTTGAGACAGAGTCTCACTATGTCACCCTTGGTAGAGTGCTCTGGTGTCACACCACACAGCAACCTCAAACTCTTGGGCTTAAGCAATTCTCTTGCCTCAGCCTCCCAAGTAGGTGGGACTATAGGCGCCCACCACAACACCCGGCTATTTTTTTGTTGTTGCAGTTGTCATATTGTTTAGCTGGCTTGGGCTGGGTTTGAACCCTCCAGCCTGGGTGTACATGGCTGGTGCTGTAACCACTGTACTACGAGTGCTGAGTCAAAAAAAAGATTATTTTTAATCTACTAGAAAGAAACAATAGGAAGAAATATAAAATGAATCAATTGTACATTAACATCGTAAAATTAAACAGTTAAGAATAGGTTTAATGAAAGATACAACTGATCTGTATGCTGAAAAATTATGAAACATTACTGAGAGAAGATCTAAATGAATGGTGAGACATTTATTTGAGTCTTCAAGAATTGGAAGACTCAATATGGTGAAGACTTCAATCCTTCCCAACTGATCTATAGATTCAATACAATTCCAAATGAAATCTCAATTGTATGTGTGTGTGTGTGTGTTGTGTATGTGTGAAAACTGATGACATGATTCTGGAATTTTACAGAATTGCTCAAGTCTGAAAAATATAAGACGATTTTGAAGAAGACAAATGCCATTGGTTGATTTATATTACCAGATTTCAAGACTTACCATCATTCATTAAGATAGTATGTCCCAGGGCAATGATAAACTAACAAAAGAGCTGACGGAATAAATAATAAAAACTCTAGACACATAGAGGATCATTTAATTTAGAGAAAGATATCGTCACTAAGTAAGTAAATGGTGGTCTTTACACTAAGTGATGCTAGGACAATTGAATGTCCACACAAAATAAGTGGATCTTGATCCCTTTCTCACACCATATGCAAAAATTAACATAAGGTATGTCATAGGCCTAAATATGGATTATAGACCTAAAAATGTGAAAGGTAAAACAATAAAGTTTATAAAACAAATTTTATAGGAAATATGTTTATGATCTTATGATAGGCAAAAATTTCTTAAACATGTGAAGCACTAATCATAAAAACAGACAAAAAGAATTGATACATTTGGCTTCATTTAAATTAAGAATTTATGGTATTCAAAAGACACCCTGAAGAGAGTGAAAAACAAGTGAGAGATTAGGAGAGGGCTTTTGCAACACTCATGTACAATCAAGTAGTCTTATCTAAAATAAATAAAGAACTCATGAATTAATAAAGAATAGACAATGGGCAACCTTGCCTGGTTCCTGATCTAAGTGGAAATGATTTCAATTTAACTCCATTCAATACGATATTGGCTGTGGGTTTGCTGTAGATGGCATGATAGGTTTTTTTTCCTTCCAATTTTTCCTGATCACCAACTGCCCATCTTTCATCTTCTTGCTGAATATTCTCAGAACAGTGCGTTTGTTCTTGTTTTAAAGAGGTATTCTTTTTGTTTTGTTTTGTCTTCAGCTTAAAGAAATACACTGGGTCTCAGTCGACATGGCAACAATTTCTTGTGTACATTATTTTCCACTATTTGTTTTTCCTATTCCTTTCCTCCTCCTCCTCCTTCTTTTTTTTTTCCTTGTATTTTCTGTGTGCAGATCCTATTATAGTCTGGATATTGGTGTCTTTCCCAAAAATTCATGTGTTGAAACCTAATACCTAATGTGATATCATTAAGAGGTGGAGCCTTTGAGAACTGATTAAGTCATGCAGGCTCCACCCTCATAAATGGGAAAGAGGGTCAAGGGAGCCATCTTTGAAGTAGTAAGTGCTCACCAGAAACTCAATCTGTTGGTGCCTTGGTCTTGAACTTTTTAGCCTCCAGAAGTGTGAGCAATAAATATCTGTTGTTAATAAATTACCCAGACTGAAGATACCTTTGTTACAGTAGTCCAAATGGACTAAGGCCCTGTACTAGTTCCATTATTATTATTATTAGTGTTTAAATGAGATGAGTTCTTTTTGGATCAAGTCTTTTCACATTTGTGGTGAACAGTCCAGGGTAGTATCCTAGGCTAGCAGTACTTTTCCTGGTTCTTAGGAAATTTTCTTATGGCACAAGTTTGTGTGGTTGAGTTCTTTCAACCTTATTTTCCACCATTGAAGGAGATCTATAGTTACATAATAGATTTAATTCCCTAGAGTTCCTCTCTATCCAGAGTCCCTGTCTTCATATCTGCTCACAGGCAGCCGGCTTTCAGCCAAGACCAAGCATCTGTGTGTTCCTTATTCAGCTCCACACTCTCTGCTTCTTTATGTTGACAAAATGTGACCCTAAGAAGTTCCCTTAGGAACTATTTGCTCCTAAATTCTCATTTAAAGAAAGGGCTTGTCATATTCACTTGTGAGCCTTGCTCACCTACTTTGAAAACTAGTCTCCTGGTATGTAGGTCACTACAAAAGTTTTCAGACAGACTGTGTTATGGTCCATTATTTCACTTCTAAAAAACACAGTTGACACCATCCTTTCTGATTCACCCATGCAAGATTTAAACTCACTTGGCTTATCAGTGTTGCTGGAAGGATTTCATCTGTTTCCATCTGCACAGATTTTATGTTTCCTAATTTTTGTGTATCTCAAAACTTTCATCATAACTTGTGTATGTTCCTACGTACCTGTTTAATTCTTCCTGACTTTCCTTATTTATTGTGGTTGGAGGGCTACAGTATTTCATAGTCTCACTAATGATAAAATTTACATTTTAACTTCTCATTTCTGTTGTTTTAAGGTGTTTCCTTTGTGAAGACCAGACCATAAATGTCCTTTTCCTGCTATCTTAAAGACAGAAATTAATAGTTCATTGGAGGGGAAGTACCCTATTTGTCTCTCTGCTTCTCAGAAATATTTCTTCTCTGCTGGAGCTCAGCATTGTTCAATACATGGCTACTGAACTATTAGAATGTGGCTAGTATGGCTGAGGGACTGAATTTTTTATTTTGCCTAAATTACTTTTTTTTTTTTCAGAGATAGAGTCTCACTTTGTGGTCTTCAGTAGAGTGCCATGGCATCACAGCAACCTCTAGCTCTTGGACCTAGGCGATTCTCTTGCCTCAGCCTCCTGAGTAGCTGGGACTAATAGGCACCCGCCACAATGCCTGGCTATTTTTTTGTTGTTGTTGCAGTTTGGCTGGGGTCTGGTTCGAACCCGCCACCCTTGGTATATGAGGCCAGCGCTCTACTCACTGAACCACAGGCACTGCCCTAAATTACTTTTTTTAACTTAAAATTTTTTTATTTCAAAATATTAAGAAAGTACACGTTTTTGTTGTATGCATATATTTTACAATGCTTAAGTTGGGCTTTTAGTTTTCTCTTCATTAGAATAGTGATCATTGTATCCAACAGGAAGATTTTTCCCCTATCCTCCTTCTTTCTTCCTCATTCTTAATTTCCACTGACTTTTACATCTCTTTGTGGTCATGTATACCCATTGATTAGCTCCCAGTTGTTAGAGACACAAGTAGTATTTTTTTTTTTTTCCCATTCTTGAGCTACTTTCCATTCGTGAGCTACTTCACTTAGCATAATGGTCTCCATCTCCATCCAAGTTACCTCAAAGGACATGACACGTATTTCATTCCTTTTCGTGGCTGAGTAGTCCTTCACTCTGTGCGTGTGTATTATATCCCACATTTTCTTAACCCATAAATTAATTTATCTAAAATTAAAGTTAACATGGAATGTAAATGTTTTGGCACAGCTAAGAAAATGCCAGGAAGGCTATGTTAACCATTGTGATGAAAATGTGTCAAACGGTCCATGAAGCTAGTGTATGATGCCCCATGATCATATCAATGTACACAGCTATGATTTAATAAAAAACAAAACAAAACAAAACAAACAAACAAACAAAAAAAAAAAAAACTAATACACAGAATATACAAAGAACTCTTCTAAATCAATAAGGAAAAGAAAAGTTCCAATAGAAAAAAAATGGTCAAAATACTTGAACAGTCACCTCACAAAAGGAAATTCAAATGCCCAACAGACATATGAAAAGGGGAGGTTCAAGTTTAATGTAATCAGAGAAATGCAACATAAAACTGGGATGAGATACTATCACACTCAACAAATAGGCAAAAACATAAAAGTCCAACAAATCAAAAGGCTTGTGAGAATGTAGAGCAACAAGAAATCTCTGACACTGTTCGTAGTAGTATAAATAGGTGCGATTGCTCTGGATATGGTTTAGATTACTTAGTCAAGCTGAAGATGCACTGATGCTATGCCTCAAAATATTAATCAAATATATACTATAGCTCAGAAATCAGTAAACATTTTCTGTAAAGGACCAAACAGTCATTACTTTAGTCTTTGAAATCTAAACAATCTCTTTAGAAATTACTCAACTCTGTTGTTGTGGTGCAAAAGCAACCACAGATGATCGTGAGTGTGAATTTGTTCAAATAAAGCTTTTATTTATAACGATAAGTGGTGGGATAGATTTGGTCCACGGACCATAGTTTGCCAAACCCTTTGTTAGAGAAGTGTGAGCACATGAACACCAGGAGGTTTTATACATACATATATATATGACTGTACATAGAAGTATACATATATACATATATATGACCATACATATATATATATATTTATGACTGTACATTATTTCAAAATAGACTGTAAGTAACCCAACTGACCATTAACAACAGAATGGATTAATCAACCGTGATATATGCACATACAACATACTTAAATACATACAATGGGATGCTATATAACAGGTGTCCTCAAACTTTTTAAACAGGGGGCCAATTCATTGTCCCTCAGACCATTGGAGAGCTGGACTATAGTTTAAAAAAAACTATTAATAAATTCCTATGTACACTGCACATATATCTTATTTTGAAGTAAAAAAACAAAACAGGAACAAATACAATCACACCGCCTTATGTGGACCGCGGGACGCAGTTTGAGGACACCTGCTATTAACAATCAAAATGAATATAATATAGCTATACATGAAGAACACGTACCCCATGATTCCATTAATATGAATTTCAAAAAGAAATGAAATTAAAATACTATTTAGAAATATATATGTAGCTGATAAAACTAGGAGGGAAAGGAAAGGAAATTATGCAAAAATCAGAACAGTGGTTACTTTTGGAGAGGAGGAATGTGACTGTAATCATGAAAGGACATGGAAAGGAGGGTGGGGGTTTCTGAGATGCTGGCAAAGTTCTATTTCCTGATGGGTGTGGTATTTACATGTGTTCTTCTATTAGAATTATTTGTTAAACTTTGTATTACGTATAATATATTTAAGAACAAAAATAGTAACAATCACAATGAAGATGAAAAAAATTTGAAGAGGAGAAACCCCTGCACCTAAAAAACCCTCATTATATTCCCTTACTAAAGAGCTCGTTAGAGTCCAAATATGCATGCCCGGGGAAATACACCTCTCAGGAAAGGAAGCCAAGAGTGGCCAAAATACATTTCTGCTTTTAAGTATCAAATTTTAAACAAAACAACAAACCACAGTAAACTTACCTGGTATTCCTGGCTGACCTGGACTTCCTGCCATACCTTGTATGCCTTTTTCACCTACTGGGCCTGGAGGGCCAAAACCAGGAGGCCCCATAGGCCCCATATTCCCTGGGAGACCTGGTAAACCTGGATTCCCAGGGGGACCTCTTTCACCCTTATATGCAATTCCACCCTAAAAAGGGAAAAGTTTAACACAGAAACACATAGATATAACAACTATCTGTAGGATGGCATTACTGAATACAACTAGGGAGAGGGAATAGACATAAATAGTTCTTCTTAAAATCTGTATAAGTGAGTGGGGTTATGGGATTGTATATGTGATCACTTATTTATTCCTTCAACATATATTTTTGAGTTCCTATTATGTGCAAAGTACTGGCAGTTAAACAGAAAATTAAAATGAATAAAAATGTCTGACCTCATGAAGCTTACGTCCTAATAATATAAGTTCAAGGTGATAGTCTAGCTAGTATAAAATATTATTTCCTACCTAAATATCCTGGGCTGTGTGTTATACACAAAATGACGCTGTTCATTTATGTTCAATATTTTGACTCAGTGGCATATTTAACGTGGCCATCTACTCGTGCTAATCTGTAAACTCACTATATATAAAAACCAAGTTATACTTTTGGCTGTTAGGTCTAAACCTAGACAAGGATACATGGAATAAGAGAGAGGGAATCACATACTGACTCATAAGTATCTTAACCTACTACTCATCGATTCATAGCCGATATTACTCATAATAATAGGTTATGAAAAAGAAGTTTATAAAACAATTGAGACAAAAGGATAGTGAAGAAATCCTACACAGTAACAATGTATCATTCTATATAATCACAGTCTTTTAAGCTTTGATTGGCTGTTCATCTCAGCCCCAGGCTCATCCTCTATATAAATTTAGGAAACATTACAAAATGACAATATGAAATCACAAAATGAAGACTATCAAACCAACTCACAGGCTCTCCTTTGGGGCCGGGAAGCCCTGGCAGTCCATCTTGTCCAGGGGTGCCGGGTAAACCAGGAAGCCCTGGAGCTCCTGGGGCACCAGATTCTCCTTTGTCACCTTTCATTCCCGGAAAACTGAAGATGTCACCAGGTTCACCTTTAGATCCAGGAAAGCCTGGAGCACCTGGAACTCCTGGTATTCCCTGGGGAGGGTAATAAAGGAAGCAGTAGAAAAATAAGAAAGAGGAAAGAGAAAATCAGTTTCTTTTCTTCTAACACTTTCTTCTCTCCAGTTTACCCCATCAACTCACCTAATAACTTTTGGTGGACAATGGACTGAATCGAGAGAGGCATGTGAATAAGGAAGAGCCAAGAAATTAAATAAATTTAATATAAAACTATGCTTTATATATATGTATAGATAGATAAAGATAGATGTAGATACAAATACAAATATATATACATAAGTGAAAATCAAGGTGTAAATGGCTTCCTTCTATTTCTTTTTGTTTTACATTATACTAAAAACTTACTGGTAATCCTCTGGGACCGGTTGCACCAGCATCTCCTTTTTCACCCTTCTGTCCAGGAAAACCAAGAGATCCTAACAAACATACACACAAACATCACACACACACACACACACACACACACACATGATAATGTGAGCTTTCAGCTTGAACCCTGACAAAGCTCATATAGAAGAAATCAGCAAGTCAGGAGGTCAAGTTGTTAAAATAAGAACCCCATTAAATCTTACTGGTCACATTTAAATTCTCCTCTTTTATATTCTTAAAATGAGGAAATCATCTTTTCTTTTAAATAAATTTAACATTTCATGTTACATATAACATTGTATTCTTAGGTATTTCTATCTAAAAATCAGCCTTTCTCAGAACTTGCAGCTACCAAATATTAAGCACAGAGCTTCATTGGAGCCTATAACTATTCCATTGTCAAGGGGAGAAGGAGATAAGGAAAATATCTTTTTCTGGACTTATACAATTTTCCTAGATCTTACTGATCCTTTCTTTGGTTTATCATTCCCTAAAATCTGGTTTATGAGAACCATTTGGAGCTTAGGAAATGTTACTACAGCAGTGGTTCTCCAAACAGATCCCTGGACCAGCTGCATCATCACCACCTGATCACTAGTTAGAAATGCTAATTATTCTTCTTCTTTTTTTTTTTTTTTTTTTTTTTTTTGAGATAGGGTCTCACTCTATTGCCTGGGGTTGAATGGAGTAGCATCATCATAGCTCACTGCAACTTGAATGTCTGGGTTCAGTAATCCTCCTGCCTCAGACTCCCGAATAGCTGGGACTACAGGTGTGTGCTACCACTCCCGGCTATTTTTCTATTTTTGCAGAGATGGTGGTCTTACCACTGCTCAGGATGGTCTAGAACATCTGGCCTCAAGTGATTCTCCTATCTCAGCCTCCCAAAGTGTTGGGATTAAAGGCCCTAGCCACCTCACATACCCTAGAAATGTTAAATCTTGAGCTCTTACTCCAGATCTATTGAAATGGAAATTTAGGGGCTGGGGGGGGTTTAGCAGGCTGGGTTTTAATAAGCCCTCCAAGTGATTCTGATGCACTCCCAAATTTGAGAACCACTAGACTGCAGGCACAAGTCTAGATTACTGTCAATGGCATCTATGAGACTTGCTGAAAGCATTCTCAAGCTCCAAATGAACTGAAGTCCTTGGTAGACACACTAGACAGAAAAGTAAAAGATATGGTGTCTACTCTCAGCCCTGATTAAGACAAAGTATGATCTCAAGAAAATATAATTTTGGAATATCCCAAGAGGCATGTTTTTGATTTGGAAATGGAGAGGGAGGAGTTATAAATAGAGAGAGAAATACTGACTATTGGTTGCCAAGCTCCAATACAAACACTCTTCCTTAAAGACTATTGACAACATGTGATATATCCCTAATGACTAGAAGTTCTATCATTGGAAACTATACTCAGGGGCCAAGATTATGAAAAATTTCTCCAGCTTTCTGGAAGAAAGAAACCTGATTCTGTATAAGTTATTTCCCTCTCCATATGGAAAAAAAAGAATGATAAAGTTCTTGGAATAATATTGTCAAAACACTATAACAGAAACGTTGGTAGCTTTTAGGTATTAGAAATTGGAGCAAAATTTATTTCAAACACAAGCATTTCATACTTAATTATTTAGAAATATAAGTGACTGGTTATAAAACGAGAAACTGGCAATATCCTAAAACTATGAGCTCACTAAAATCTAGACAGAATATATTTAAGAAGTTTGCCCTGAGGCAGAATGTTTTACCTGGAGGACCTGGGAGACCTGGCAAACCAGGTTGACCTGGAGGCCCTGAAATACCAGTTCCAATACAGTTGAAGCAGGTGTCACCTTTGTCACCTAGTAAAATCATAATTAAAAAAAAAGTTACTAAAAAGGTATGCATATTTTCTTTAGATAGGTTCTAAAGAAGTTAGCACTAAGGGATAACACTTCTACCTAACAGTGTGGTTAGAGAAGCCTATATCAAGAATCAATTCATTTGACAAATGTTTACTGAGTGCCTATTATGGTCCAAGAACTATTCCAGGTGTTTGTGATACATTGGTAAGCATTACAGATGGAAATTCATGCCTTCATGGAGCTCACATTCTACCAGTGGGAGAGATAACAAGTTAATGAAAGTAAAAAAAAAGTTATATATGTCAACTACCTTAATATAATATTAAAAGATGTAAGGTTTATAAAAAAAATAGAGGTGGGCAAGTAGGACTGGGTATGCCAGGGATGGGTGACAGGGTGCAATTTTAAATAGGATGGTCCAAATAGAGCTCATTGAAAAGATAATGTAGGATTAAAAAAAACAAAACAAAACAAAACAAAAAACAAACTTAAAGGTCATGCCATGTGTAAAACAAGTATAGGGCAGTCCAAGCAGAAAGCATAGCCACAGTTGGCATATACAAGGAACAGCAAGCAAACCAGGTGGCTGGAACAGAGTGAGGAAGGGAACCAGATCGGAAATGTAATAGTTTATAACAAATAGCATATCATGAAACATCATATAGGTACCAGTAAAACCTGTGGCTTTTACTGTGAGTGAAATAAGAATCTAGAAGAAGGATTTCAACAGAAAAGCAACATGATATAACTTAAGATTAAAAAGATGACTTAAAAAAATCAATTAAATTCAAGAAGGCAGGGAGAGGGAGAGTGTTTGGTAAGTTCCTACCTAATAGGTCTAATGTAGGAGTATATGGCATACTTCCTGGGTGATGGTCACAACTACAATTCAGACTTTACTTTATAAATGCAAACGATGGAACTTAATTGTATGTGCTCTCATATTAATCTGAAATTAATTAAATTAATCATTAAAAAAGATGACTCTAGCTGCTCTGTTAAGAATAGAATTTCAGGACAATGATCAAAACAGGGTAACTATTGCAGTAGTTGCATACCACTACAATGAGGGATTGATCTCCCGTTGATGGTTTCTTTTTGTATGTTCAGTTGTCCTGCATAAACAAATACTATACAGAAAAACCATTGGTAGGGTTTTTCTTACCCCTACTACAATGAGGGGCCCAAGCAGAGCTGGGAAGCCGCCATCCCTTAGGGTCTGTTGTAAATATTCCACAGTAGCAGATAGAGGCAGAGGTCACAAGAACTAAAACAAGCTGAGACAGGAGAGAGATGGTGGTAGCTCATTCTAGGGTGACAGCAGTGAAGGTGCTCAGAACTGGTTAGATTCTGAACATATCTAAAAGCAGAGCCAAGGAGAGTTTCTTATAGATCATATATGGAATATAAAAGAAGATGTGAATCAAGGATAATACCAAAGTTTTAAGTGCAAGCAACTAGAAAGCTACAGTGGCATGATTTTTAAGTTAAGAAGGGGAAGAAGTGAGTGAACCAAGTATGTGGGAGGAGGTTGTAGAGATCAGAACTTCAACTTAATTAGGATATAAAGTTTGAAATATTGAGTAGGCAGTCAGACATACAAAACTAAAGGAAAAGAGTTATCTGTGGACTGGAGATATAAATTCATAAGTCATTGGCAAAAATATGATATGAGATTGGACAAATTTGTTTAGATAGAGAAGAGAAGAGGAACAAGGACTGAACCCATGGGCACTTCAATATTAAAAGCTGGATAGATAATTCTAAGACGCATGTGAAAATGCAAAGAACCTAGAATATCCAAGACTTGCCATAAAACTATGGCAATTATGACAATCTGGTATTGGTGCCAGGAAAGATAAATGAAACAACAGAACAGAATAAAGAGTAAGAGAAAGACAGACTTGACATTTGGATTAGCAGAATATAGTCCACTGGTGACTTTAACCAGCATCTGTGGAGTGGTAGGCAGCATGGGGTGAGGGGTTGGATCCTGACTGAAGTATGTTTAAGAGAAAATGGAAGGAGGTCATGAGTAGAAAATTCTTAAGGAGTTCTACTACAAACCAGAGCAGAAGAATTGAGCAGTAAATAACAGGAAAAGTGGGATTACCATAAGTATTAGATGGGTGAAAAAGTCATACTTGTATGCTGCTGAGAATGAACCAGTAGAAAGGTAAAAATTGATGACGTGGAAGAGGCAAAAATTTCTGGAAGAAAAAATCACTGGGGAATCAAGAATTAGCTTTAGATAGGAGCAACACCAGTAACAAGCAAGAAGGCACAGATGTAAGTAGGTATGAAAATGTAGTGATGGCAGTATGTGAAAGTTCTCTTGGTATTACTTCAATTGGTCAGTGAAGGAGGAAGCAAGGTAAGAATTTAAAATGAGAATAGGAGATGAAATATTAAAAGTTTAAAAAGAGAAGAGAAGGTTAAAAACTCAGAAGACGTGAAAATTTGGGATTATGAGGGCTATGTCTTTTTTCCAAGTGAGTTCAATGAAGGGAGAGAAGGGCAAAGGAATAAAAAAATTATTCCTCGTAATGATTACAATGATTGATCAGGGAATTTAAGCTAGCTTGAGGGAAGAAACGACATCAAAAAGTTGAGGGCTATCAAAGTTAGTAGGTCTTGGTGATGTTGAAGTAACGTTGGAGTCATGTTCTTAGAGGTAGTGAGAAAGATGGAGGAGAGTAATCAAAAAATGAGATTTAAGAAATAATAATCATGCAAGTGTTAACATTATTGGTAATGAAATGGTCTTGGGAGTGAATGGCTAAGGTATGATGGAGGATACAGGGGGATTTTGCTGATGATTTGAAAGAAAAAAGAGAATGAAGATATTAATATGTTTGGAGATCAAACCTTTCATTCCTTGTTCTCCTTGGAGTCCTTTATCACCTGGAGATCCTGGAGGGCCTGGAGGGCCTGCTTTACATATCTCCTCACCTAAGTAAGATAAACATGGACAGCAAACTAACTGAAATATCTAGAAGACTAAGCAAAATGAAAACATGACAAGCTAGAAAAAAGACCCATTTTCAATTACTTGTCTGAAGAAATACAAGTATTTATATGCAAAAGAAAGACATAGCATTGTTGATAATGAACACCATATGAAGAACAAATGTAAAACATCACCCAAAACCCAAACTACAAGCAGCAGTAGGATCTCTTGGATATCAAGAACATGAAGAATGATGCCAAACTTCAACTAGATTCACTTACAAATAAAATAAACAAAAACAACAATACAGCTTAACAGGAGAAAAAAAATAGCTTACTGGGAGGAATGTGAGGGCCAGGGGGGCCGGGAGGCCCCGGAGGGCCAGGAGCCCCGGGTTGTCCATCAAGTCCAGGAGATCCAGGAATGGAAATTCCAGGTGGACCTTCATCACCTTTTTGACCCCTTTCTCCAGGAAATCCAGGGGGACCAGGAGGACCCATAACTGCAGTCCCTAAGATTAAAAAACAAAAACAAAACATCAATGTAATCAAATGACCTTATTTTAGAGATATTACTTTAGTTCCCTATGAGACATTAGGTAATGACAAGATCTTCCTTTAACATATAATTCTGGTTACCGTATATACTCGAGTATAAGCCGAGTTTTTTCGGCACAAAATTTGTGCTGAAAAACCCGAACTCAGCTTATACTCGGGTCATACAGGTTATTTGATTCGGTGCGCACGCATTTAATCAAATGCACAGAGTCTCCAGTCATCTTCTGCCGTCTGCTTGAGGGGGCAGTGCTTCAGCTAGTTTACAGTTTTTCTTTAGCAATAAATATTGAAAAGCATTTAACCTACTGATTCCTCAATTATTGTAATTGTTTTGGGTATATATTTTTATTTTTGAAATTTACCAGTGGCTGCATCATTTTCCACCTCGGCTTATATGCGAGTCACTAAGTTTTCCCAGTTTTAGGGTAAAATTAAGGGGGTCGGCTTATACTCGGGTTGGCTTATACTTGAGTATGTGCGGTATTTTCTTGATTTTTTTTTAATGAGAATCAGTATCTTAAGAAAGGATGAAAATTTGCCATAATTAAAGTCTGAGAGTGGGAAATAATATTTAAAGTAGCTTTATCACTTTTGGAAATTACTAGTAACTCTCTACTCCATCCATTGACACAATGATATTTTAATCTCAAAAATACCAGAAAGTCATAGCAAGAAAAAAAGAAGCTTCTCAAAGTTCCCATATAAACATAGCTCTGTTTCTGGACTTTCTTCTGGTCTGCTGTCTATTCTTGCACCATTAACAAACTTCTTAGTTACTATAGCATTATAATGTTTTTAAAACTGGTAAGAAAAAAATATATATCCATCTTTGTTATTTATAAATACCATCTTCACTACACTTACAAATTTATTTTCTAAATGAATTTTAAAATCAGCTTGTCCATTCATTTTTAAAAACCTGTTGGAATTTTGAATGTGATTAATTTAAATTTATAGGTTAATTTTTGGTAGAATCAACTATTTATAATATTGATTTCTCACTTTAAGTAATAATTAAGTATATCTCCCCATTTATTTAATTTCATATTATTTAATAATTTACAAAATTATGTAAAGAGGTCTTATTCATCTTTTGTTTGGTTTATTCATGAGTTTGTCATTACTACTAAGAATTTTAATATTATTACTATTGGTAGAACTTGATTTTTTCTCTTATATATTTGATGGTATAAACACAGCAAGTTATTAAAGTATGCCACTCATATCTGGCCACCTTGTACATATTCTGCTTTTTTAAAATTTCAGATTAATATGACGGTTACCAATAAAATAAACACAAACAAAAGGTTACATTGTTTTCATTTCTGAGGTAAAGTTCAAGTGGTAGTTGAGCCCTTCATGGGGGGGAGGGCAGTGCTGACCACTCTCACATTGTGCACATTAGGTGAGATCCCACCAATTACCCTCATTCTTCTCCCCTACACCTTGCTAGACAATACTTGTATTTTTTTTTCATGTGGGTGTGCAGTTATTTATGTATTTGCTTAATATTAGTTTTGAGTACATTGTATTTTTTTTTTCTTGTGATATTTTACTAAGAAGAATGTGTTTCAACTCCATCCAGGTAAACACAAAAGATGTAAAATCTCCATCTTTTCTTATGACTGAACAGTACTCCATGGTATACCTATACCACAGTTTGTTGATCCATTCATGGGTTGATGGGCACTGGCTAGCTTCCACATCTTGGCAGTGGTGAATAGGGCTGCAATAAACATTCTGGTGCAAATGTCCTTGTGGTAAAATTATTATTTTTTCTTCTGAGTAGATACCTAGTAATGGGATTCCAGGATCAAATGGAAGGTTCACTTTTAATTATTTGAGAACTCTCTATACTTCTTTCCATAGAGGTTGTATTAATTTGCAATCCCACTAGCACTGCAAAAGTGTTCCCTTTTTTCCACATCCCATGCCAGCAACTGCAGATTTGAGATTTTATGATGTAGGCTAGTCTCACTGGAGTTAGGTGGTTTTGATTTGCACTTCTCTGATGATTAGGGACAATGAGCATTTTTTCCTTTGTTAGCCATTCGTTTGTTATCTTCAGAGAAGTTTCTGTTCAACACTCTTACCCACTATTAAATGGGGTTGTTTGCTCTTTTCTTGTTGATTAATTTGAGTTCTCCGTAGATTCTAGTTATCAGCCCTTTTTCAGATGCATAGTATGCAAAATATTCTCCCATTCTGAAGGCTGTCTGTTTGCTTTAGTTGTGGTACTCTTAGCTGTGCAGATGCTTTTTAGCTTGATCATGTCCCATTTGTTTAGTTTTGGTATTGCTGCAAGTGCCAAAGAGGTCTCCTTCATAAAATGTTTTCCCAGGCCCAATTTTATCATGTGCTTTCAACACTCTTTCTCCTAGAATTTTTTATTGTGTCATGTCTTAAATTTAAATCTTTTATCCAGCAAACGTCAATTTTTCAAAGTGGTGAGAGATCCGGGTCCAATTTCAGTCTTCTGCATGTGGCTAATCATTTCTCCCAGCATCATTTATTAGATAAGGATTCTTTCCCCAGTGCATGTTTCTTTTGGTGTTTTTTTTTTTTTTTTTTTTTTTGGTTTATCAAAAATCAGATGGCAGGCAGCATGTGACTGGGTTCATTTCTAGGTTCTCTATTCCATTCCACAGATCTATATTTCTATTTTTGTGCCATTACCATGCTGGTTTTAATCATTATAGATTTGTAGTATAACCCACATGATGCCTCCAGATTTGCTATTTTTGTGCCATTACCATGCTGGTTTTGATCATTATAGACTTGTAGTATAACCCACATGATGCCTCCAGATTTGCTTCTGTTTCTTAAAATTACATTGGCTCTTTGTGTTTTTTTCAGGTTCCATATGAAACAAAGTGCTATTTTCTCAAGTTCCTCAAAGCATGATGTTGGTGCTTTTATGGGGATTGCATTATATCTGTAGATTGCTTTGGGTAGTATGGACATTTTAAAAATGTTAATTCTTCCCAGCCACAAGTACAGTATATTCTTCCAATTGTTAACATCTTCTATTTCTTTTCTTAGGGTTTCATATTTCTCTTTACAGAGATTTGTCACATCCTTTGTTAGATATATTCCCAGGTATTTCATTTTCTTTGGAACGAATACTGTAAAGAATATTGTGCCTTTAATTTGATTTTCAGTTTGACTATTATTGGAAAATAGGAAGGCTATTTATTTGTGGACAATTATTTTGCATCCTGAGACGTTCCCTTATTTCCTGATCACTTCTAAGAGTTTTGAAGTTGAGACTCTGGGGTGTCCCAGGTAAAACATCATACCATCCACAAACAATGAGAGTTTGACCTCCTCTGTCCTCATTTGAAGTCCCTTTATCTCCTTCTCTTGCCTGATTGTAATGGCTAGGACTTCTATCACTATGTTGAATAGCAGGTGTGATAATGGTCATCCTTGTCTGATTCCAGTTCTAAGTGGAAGTGCTTTCAGTGTTACTCCATTCAATATGACATTGGTTGTGGGTTTGTTGTCCATGGCCTCTATCAGTTTAGGAAGTGTCTCATCTATGCCTATTTTCTTAGATGTTCTTGTCAGAAAAGGATGTTGAACTTTGTCAAATGCCTTTTCTGTATCATTTGAGAGAATCATGTGGTCTTTGTTTTTGTTTCTATTTATGTGGTAGATTACATTTATAAATTTATGTATGGTAAACCAACCTTGCATCTCTGGAATAAAGCTCACTTGATCATGATGTATAATTTTTTAATGTGTAGCAGTATCCTGTTTTCTAGGATCTTATTGAATATTTTTGCACAGATATTCATTAATGAAATTGACCTATAGTTTTTCTTTATGTTGGTCCTTTCTTGGTTTTGAAATCAGGCTGATATTTGCTTCATATAACATGTTGGGGGAGGATTCCTTCCTTACTTGTATTTTGGAATAGGTTATGTAACACAGGTTCTAGTTCCTCTACGAAGGTTTGATAGAATTGTTTTGTAAGACAATTTAGTCCAGGGCTTTTATTTTATAGAAGATTTTGTATTGCTGATTCAATTTCAGTACTTGATACAGGTCTATTCAAAATTTCTAATTATTTCTGGTTGAGTTTGAGAAGGTGGGTGTTCCCAGCTATTGGTCCATTTCCTCTACAATTTAAAATTTCTGGGCATAGAGTTTTTTCTTGTATTGTTAAGCTCTTTCCATTTCTGTGGTATCTGTTATTTCCCCTTTTCATTTCTGATTGAAGTTATTAGAGATCTCACTTTTTGGTTTCTGGTTAGTCTGGCCAAGGGTTGTCAATTTTATTCATCTTTTCAAAGAACCTACTTTTTGTTTCGCTTATCTTCTGAATGATTCTTGTGTTCTCAATATCATTTCATTCTGCTCAGATTTTGGTTATTTCGTTTCTTCTTCTAGGTTTGGGGTTCTTCTATTTTCCAGTTACTTGAAATGGCCCATTAGATTGTTGACTTGCTCTCTTTCTGTTTTCTAAATGAAGGCATCTAATGCTATAAATTTGTCTCTTAGGACTGCCCTTGCAGCATCCCACAGGTTTTGATAGCTTGTGGCTTCATTAACATTTTTTTCAAGAAATGTAATAATTTCCTTCTTAATCTCATCCTTATCCTACTTTTAATTCAGCATAAGGTTATTTAGTTTCCATGACTTTATATGGGTATGAAGATTTCTGTCGGGGTTGAGTTCAACCTTTAATCTGTGATGGTCCAAGAAAATAGAAAGAATAATTTCTATTCTTTTTTTTTTGTTTTTATTGTTTGGGATTCTTTGAGGGTACAAAGATTTAGGTTACACTAATTGAGGTTGTTGTGTAAAGGGCCTGTTGTAATTGTGTCCTGCCCCCAAGAGGTGTGCCATACATACACCATGACCCCTCGTCTTTCTCCTTCTCCCCAATCCCTCATTCTCCTACCCCACTCCTTGTATTAGATCATCTACTGCTTTCATAATAGAATTGAGTACATGGATTCTTGCTTCTCCATTCTTGTGATGCTTTACTAAGAAGAATGTGTTCCACCTCCATCCAGCTTAATACAAAAGATGTAAAGTCTCCATCTTTTTTAATGGCTGAATGGTATTCCATGGTGTACAGATACCACAGCTTGTTAATCCATTCCTGAGTTGGTGGGCATTTAGGTTGTTTCCAGATCCCATTACTAGGCATCTACTCAGAAGAAAAAAAAAATCATTTTATCATAGGCACATTTGCACTACATTGTTTATCGCAGCTCAATTTACAATACCAATTTATATTCTCTCAAATTTGTTTAGGTTAGATTTGTGCTTAGTTTCTGCTTGGAGGATCTGTTCTGTATTGTCAGAGGGGTGATGAAATATCTGACGGTTATGGACTGGGAAGATACCATATTGTTCTGATCATTTAGGGTTCTTTATATGTATCTAGGAGCATTTAGGTTGGGTGCATAAATGTTAATGATTGAAATCTCTTCACGTTTTATGCTTCCCTTGACCAGTATGTAGTTTCCATATTTCTTTCCTTATGTTTGTTGGTTTAAATCCAACCATATCTGCAAATAGGATTCCAACCCTTTTCTTTTTCTGATTTCCATTTGCCTGGAATATTATTTTTCATCTCTTTACCCTAAGTCCTGTTTTATCCTTAGAGGTTACATGTGTTTCTTAGAGATAGCAGATATTGGATTTGAGCTTTTGTATACAGTAAGCCAGCCTGTACCCGACTGTTTAGTGGGGAATTCAAGCCATTCATCTTTATTGAGAAAATTGATGGGTATGGTGGAGTTTTGTTAATTTTGTTTTGAGGAAGTGCAGTGCTTAGAAGTATCTCTTGCTCCATTATGTAAGTTATGCTTTGTTCTTTAATTTCTGGGTATGTTTACTATGGTGATGGACCATTGTGCTGGTCATTATGAAGAATGGGTCTGAATGCTTCCTGTAGAGCCAGTCTAGTTATGGCAAATTTCCTCAACATTTGCATGTCAGTAAAATATTTGATATCTCCATCACTAATGAAATATATTCTGTTTAAATTCTAGTAATTTTTCATTTGATGTTTTTAAGTTTTCTGGTAATATAATAATTTGGTTTGTAAAAAAAGTAAAACTAAAGGATTTTGTTCCATCTTCACACCTCTTTTTTTCTGGCAAACTTATGATATTGACTAGAATCTCCACTTTAAGGACAAACAGCATTGGTGACTGACTATCTTTACCGTATTTTTGACTTGAATAAGAAAACTCCTGATGTTTTAATTTCCTGTACAATCCTATAGATAGCTTCATCAAGTTAAGGTAATTCTCTTTTAATCCCAGCTTAAGAGTTCTTTTTCCTTTTAAAAATGAATGGGTATTGTATTTTATTGACTGATTTCAGTGATTTTTCAATCAGCGTGCGAAAGTACACTGGTGTGCCATGAGAGGATCTTATATGTGCCACAAAATTTTTAGATCATTAATTATTTTCCAAAAAAGTTTAAAGCACAATAAGTATATTACTCTTTTTACTCTTTTTGTTGATTAACATAATTTAAGTATGCCACAGAAGTTTAACAATAGGTTCAATTGTGCCATGAGATATAAAAGGTTAAAAAATACTGACTGATTTCTCTGCATCTATTGGCCTATTCTCTTTCACTCTGCTAAGGTTAGACAATCACAATAATGTTGAATTATCCTTGCAATCCTGAGGATAAAATATAGTTGGTTATAATATATAATTAAAATTCTTCCTGATTGATTTTATAATATTATATTTAGGATTGTTGCTAAATAGTTTGAAATTTGGGAATTGTCTATTGACAGCTTGGTAGAAATTATCCATAAAACTATAAAACCTCCCACAAACATAATGCTTTTTCATAGAGATCATTAACATTGCAAAATTTTCTATCGTAATTCATCTACTTAGGTTTCCTACTTTCTCAGAGCAATTTTAATAATTTGTTCTCTGTTTCATGACAAATTTATATTTTACCTGGAATTTCAAATATATTCATATAGTTTTATAGTTCTCTTGCAATTTAAAATTTAAAATTTCAATTGTGGTAATAATCCTTTTTTATTTACTGATTTTATTTGTGCCTTCTGTTATTATCTTTTTTTTCTTCTCTTATTATCTTTATTTGGTAAGTTTTACTTCAAACTCTTTTCAAAGTATCATCTTGAAAATGAGAATGATTTATTGATAATGATAATGATACTTTTATTTTCCTTATTCAACTATAATTACTTAGTTTGTTTTCTTTTGTATTAGTTTTTAATTTTACCTTTACCAAGTTTTTCCTACTACTTTGTTTCTACTTCTTTCCTTGTATGTGTTTTTTTAAACTTAGCTAATTACTTTTAGTCTTTGTGATAAAATAAGGGTTCTGCTTTGGCTATATTCAATGAGTTTTGATATGAGGTACTTTCACTGTTGTCTAGCATTCAGTAGTTGATCACCTCCACTTCTTTTCCTTTATTATATCTACAGTGATGTATAATTGTGATTTTAATACACAAATGTAAATATTTTTGGTGATTTTTAAAAAGTTTTGTCTTTTTTTCTTATTTGCTTTTTAGTTTAAGACAGATCCTCTCTCTGTCACCTGGACTAGAGTGTAGTGGCATGATCATAGCTCACTGCAACCTTAAACTCTTAGGCTCAAGTGAACCTCTTTCTCAGCGTCTCGAGCAACTGGGACTACAGGCATGTGCCACCATGAGTGATTAATTTTTCTATTTTTAGTAGAGACAGCGTATTGCTCTTGCTCAGGCTGGTCTCAAATTCCTGGCCTCAAGCAATCCTTACACCTCAGCCTCTTGGAATGTTTGGATTACAGGCCTGAGCTACAATGCCTGGCCTTTAGTTCTGATTTTATTTCACTGTGATCACAGAGCATGGAGTGCATATAATTTTCTTTAGATTTCATTCTAGTCTAATAGAATCAATTTCTGTAAATATTCCATGTGTATTTGAAAAGAACGTATATTTTCTTCTGTACCCAAAATTTTTCTCTTTCCTCATATATACAGCTTGATTTTGTTGTTAAAATCATTTATATCCTCATTTTTCACCCATTTGATATGCTGGGAATTTTCTAATTTGTCCCTTGTAGTTTTTCAGTTTTCACATATTCAAAGATACAGTGTTAGATGCATAAAGTTTCATGACTTTTATATTACTCTGGTATAATGTAGCTATTTGACCATATGAAATGTGCATTGTTAATGCACTGTTTGCATTTAATTCTATCTCATGTTGCATTGGAATTGCTAAATTAGTTTTTGTTAAATAATGTGTGTCTAAAATATGTTTCCATTGCTTTATTTTCAAATTTTCTCTGTCTTTTTGCTTCAGATATGTCTACTGTGCACTGTAGATAGATACTTATATTCCAATTTTATGTTAGACAGTGTCTTTGAAACAATGTTCAGTTCTTCAACATTTGTTAGAGTTGCTGACTTATTTTTAACTTCTTGTCATCTTATATTTTATCTTCTATTTACTCTGGTTTATCTTTAATTTTTTCCAATCCTAACTTTGCTCATATAGAACATTTTTAGTCATTTTCCTTCCTCAATAGTGTGTTGGTCATATATTTTATTTTTATTCTACTCTAGTAGTTACTATCAAAATTTAACCTATGCACTTAAACCTGTGTTTTTCTAAAACTTTAATGAGTTAATAATGTTTGAAGTCTCTCCTTCCAATAAGTCAAATAAAAACTTCTGATCATTGATTTCCCTTTATTGTCTCTGTACCTACATATCCCATGTTAATAATGTTTACAATTATATTACTACATTGTTACTTAGAACGTGTTTATTATTTTTTAAATTGTAAATACCTATTTAGAATTAATATGCTTTACTAATATGCTTTCCTAAATAATGGTTCTTGCATCCTTCTTATACCCCTACCATAACATTATCCTAAATTGATTTCCTTCTTAGAGTAAAACCTCCAGTAACTATTTCACAGAAAGCCTGAAGGTGGTAAAGATTTTAGCTATCACATCTTCATGCTAAAATAATAGTGAGGTGTGATATAGATTCCAAAATTTATAGTAATTTGTCCCTATTACTTTAAAAATGTGTTCCATTATGTTCCTCAGACTCTAATTGTTTTGTAGGTAATTTGTCTTTTTTCTCAGAGAATTTTAAGAGTTTCTTTTTATCTCTGAATTCTAGGCTATCCCTACAACGTGTGTCTACTCATGGGCCTTTACATTATTTTTATTTTACCCTTCCATAGTGTTTCATGAACTTTTTCACAGGGATCTGTGTTTCTTAATGTTAGTAGATGGCAGTTCTCAGCCATAATTTTTTTCTAATACTGCCTCTTGTCTCATTCTCTCCTTCCTATGCCCTTATGATGGATTTAGTAAATTCTAAATTCATCCTTTATATCTCTTAACTTTTCTTTCATACTTACCAACTCCTTAACACTTTTACTGCATCCTGGGAAAGTTTCTTATTTCAATTTTCCAGACACAATATGTATTTAGTTCACTATTTTGAGATTAGAAATCCAAAATGTAGAACCCACATTTATTTTCTTTCTCTTTGGAAAGAGCACTGAGTGTCACTCATCAAGTTAATATTTCATTAACCACATATTTTTAAAGGAAATGGAGCCATAATTTTCAGAGGATGCCAAAACTATATACACATTTTAAGATAGGAAAAAGAACTGTATTAAATTTATAATATTGAAGTCACATGTGAAATTACAAGAGGTATACAATGTTACTTGTATTCATCTTTTGTTATTGGCATATATTGAGTATTAAAATTTTAATACTTTTATTTTCCTTTACTAAAATGTGTATACTTTTTTGCACCCTCTATATGTGTGACACATACTGTACCAGATGCTTTTGAAAATTTTACATAAATCCCTACTCTCACCTCATTTCAAGAATATCCAAATACATATGTGAGACAAGAGCAGTACTCAATTTATGGCCAAATTAGAAATGCTCCACTATACTGTGTATATTCAAAGGGAATAATATAAAACTCAGTATTGAGCCCTAAGATTTTTTGTATAGCAAAATCACCAAAGAGATTTTTAGTTAGATGTTTCTGGAATTCTAAATGAATAGTGCTGCTTACCATTTTTAAACAGTACATCTTGCAAAACCAGGCATTGAGAGGACAGCATCCTCTAACAGCAACAGCAGTGTAAGGATTCATCCACTGAATTACAGAATTGTTTAGTGTAATTTATTAATAATAAAAGGTACTTCAGTTAAAATTGCTAACATAAAAAGATAAAAAATAATAGATGTTGGCAAGGATGCAGAGAAACGTATATTGTTTGTGGGAATTTAAGTATCACCATTATGGCAACAATATGGAATTTCATAAAAAACTATAAAATAGAAATATCATATGATCAGCAATCCCACTGCTGGGTATATACCCAAAAGAAAATAAATCATTATGTCAAAAAGAAATCTGCACTCCCATATTGACTGCAGCACTATTCACAATAGCCAAGGTATGGAATCAACCTGAGTGTCCTATCAATGAATGAATGGATAAAGAAAATGTGGTATCCATGTATATATATATGGAATATTATTTAGTCATAAAAAGAATGAAATCCTGTCATTTGCAGCAACATGGATGGGCCTGAAGTACATTACGTTAAGTGAAATAAGCCAAGCACAAAAAAGATAAATCTCACATATTCTAACTCATATGTGGTAGATAAATATTAAAAATAATTGTTCTCAGAGAGATAGAGAATAGAATGATTGTAACCAGAGGCTAGAAAGGGTGTGTGATGGGGGGACATTAAAAGAGTTTGGTTAATGGGTACAAACATACAGTTGGACAGAAGAAATATATTCCAGTGTTTGATAGCATAGTAGAATGTCTACAGGTAACAATAATTGATTATATATTTCAAAAAGCTAGAAGAGAGGATTTTGAATGTTCCCAATACAAAGAAATGATAAATGTTTGAGATGATGGATATTCCAAATACACTGATTTGATCACTACACATTATATGCATCCCCACAAATATGTATAATTATTATGTATTGATAAAAATAAGAAAAGGGCACTATTCAATTGGGTTTATTTTTAAGTCTGAGTGAAAAATTTAGTGAGAAAGAGTATAGTAAGAGTTGGGAAGTACCTGTCAACTAAAAAGGACTTGTTTCTTCTACTGCCATGTTCATTTGGAACCAGTATGATAAAATGTACACATGGA
This sequence comes from Loris lydekkerianus, assembly GCA_963574355.1. Lineage (NCBI taxonomy): Eukaryota > Metazoa > Chordata > Mammalia > Primates > Lorisidae > Loris > Loris lydekkerianus. Next base: position 9,560 of record CAUYPK010066525.1, on the reverse strand, counting down.
CTAGTAAAGATGCTATAAACACCAGGACATTAGTGCATTCTCTTTTACCTGGAGGTCCGGGAAGGCCAGGTGGACCCTGTATTCCAGGAAATCCTTGTTCTCCTTTTTCTCCAGGCAAGCCAGGTAACCCAATGTTTCCTTTTTCTCCTACAGTTACACCAGTCCCAGGTCTAGGAATTACCTTTATTATAAATGAAAAAAAAAAAAAAATAAAGGAACTCAAAGAGAAAGAGACTTGTTTTCCAGAAAATATACTTGGCAGCTACATATGGATACAACGCGATCATTTTCACAAATTGCTCACATGTAAAATCATTGATTAGATGACCTAGATTATCAGACACATTCTATATCACTGCCATCCCCCAATTGATTAGAAATTGTTCAATACTTGTAACAATATTACCACCCCTTTAAGCCCCAGACTTCAAAGCTAAAAGTATTTTTGATGTCTCTTATAATTCACATTCAATTCATTCCAATCACCCAAGCCTAACAAATTTTCTTACTGAAATTTCACTCCAATTTGCTCCCTTCATTCCTGTTGCACAGCTACTATCCTCAAGTTACACTTGAACTAACAGAGGCACCTCTGAGCTTGCCCCCTTGAATTCAAATCTATTGATAGGGTGCTTCCTCCAAAACCAATTTTTCTGTGTTAACTACTCTGCTTAAGGACTCAGAATTGCTCACTATTCCTTACTATATCTGATGCTACTGCCCTGAACTATTTCAAGTTACTTTTCAGTTACAATACTTCTCTCACCCATTTTATCTCCTATTATTTCTAGCAGTAAATTTTTATTAGAATGAAGTCTTACTGTTACTACTTCTATCAACTCACACATTCTTGCCTGTGCCTTTGCATATGTCATTGCAAACATCTGTAATCCCTTTCCAAATCTTTCCCATTATGAACTTTTATTTATTTCTTCCTTTAAGAAACAAAACTCATCTCTTCAAGGAAGACTTTTTTGAATAAACCCAACTAGCTAATCATTTCCCTTTTTCTTTCTTTTCTTTTTCTTTCTTTTTTCTTTTTTTTTTTTTGTGGGCAAGACTCACTTGATCACCCTAGGTAGAGTGCCGTGGCATCATCATAGCTCACAGCAATCTCAAACTCTTGGGTTCAAAAGATTCTCTTGCCTCAGCCTTCCAAGTAGCTGCCACAATGCCCAGCTAATTTTTTTTTTTTTTTTTTTAGAGATGGGATCTCGCTCTTGCTCAAATTGATCTCAAATTCCTGAGCTGAGACAATGTACCCACCTCCACCTCCCAGAGTGCTAGGATTACAGGTGTGAGCCACCATGCCCAGCACTATTTCCTTTTTTCACTATCTTCTCAGAATTCAGTATTTAAGTCTGTTCTAGAAAAAAAAAAAAACATACCAAATAAAACTAAATATTTAAAATTTCACCTCATAGACTGACAAAAGTAAATAAGCTTCATGTTAAAGAAGTTGTCAGACAGAGGTACAAATCAACACTTACTGGCAAAGTGCAATATTTCATCCTATTTCTATTAGATACAAGAAATATTCACCATATAAGAAAAGGAGATGAAAAGCTGTGGGATCTAGCACTGGAGTGGTAGTTCAAAAGGGAACATGAGCTGCTGGGTAGGACTGTGCTCTCAAAATTTCCATTTCTTCCGATAGTTATTAAAATCTTACCATTTCACTTTATAAAGAGATTATCTCCTAGAGAACTGAAACTCTCACTTTATAATGAAAGTGAATAAAAATATCTAAAATCTTCTTTAATTACATCCTCATTAGATTTAATACAGTCTTAAGTATTAATATCTGAGATTCACTGTGGACAAAAAAATAAATTAATGTTACTAAAATGTCTGAATATACAGAATAGGTTTTACAGTACTCACACTATCATGGCTTCAATGGTGTCTAAAATCAAGAGTCTTATCAATTGGAACCACAGAAAAAACAATATGTCAAACCTCAGCTTAATAAGACTGGACATATATTTGAGTTAAATTTCACAGTGAACACATACATGACAGAAAATCTGTAAACCCCCCAATTACTCTTCCATAGATCAGTTTCCTACGTTGTTATTAAGAGCCCCTAGAAAGCACACACTCAGGAAAGGAAGAGGTGTGAATCAGACAATTACAAATTGAGAAAGCCTATTAGAACCAAATCCATGTTTCTCCTGAACTCTGCAAGGGAAAGGATCAATCCCCACCTGAAGTTTCTTTCATTGTACCTTTGTAAGCAACACTTGCACCACCTGCTGGTTGACTGAGAAATGATGAGGCAATTATGATGCAAACCAACCCAATGCCATCAATTTGGATCTTTTTTAATATGGAAAAGTAATACACAGGCAGTACAATTAAAAAATATCTGGAGAGCAAACCAACTGAAGTTTTTAGATATAAAGACTTTTCAGCCAGAAGAGGTTAATAATGAGTTGGAATTTTGTGTATTATAAGGAAAAAGTAGGGAGTATATAATTAAGCCAAATGATAATATATTAATAAATGTGATAAATGAAAACTAAAAAGAAAACTTACAAGTCCAGGAGGCCCGGGTGGGCCAATGTCACCTTTCTGGCCCTGTTAAATGCAATTGTAGAATAGGTTAGTAAAAAAGAAATCACATGCAATCAATTTCCTCAAGAAAATAAGAGATATTTTTCATTAAGACCCAGAAATCAATAATAGAATACTTCAAATGAGAAATACAACATAAGGTAATGAAACAATACTGGGCTAAGCCTAGGAATCTGTGATATTTTCTCAGATTAACTATGCAATTTTGAACAAATAAATTAACCTCTCTAGCTTGTACTATGTATAAAAAAAAATAAAAATTTTGGACTAGATTTCTAAGATAGTTCTAGCTTTAATATTGTTTCATTTTAAGATTTCTATTCTCTATAAAACTCTATGAAGAAGATAGTGGAAAAAATGGTACCACTAGAATCAGTTAAAGCCTTTTTTTTTTTTTTTTAACATTTAGCCATGTTCCTTTTCATAAAACTAGTCAAGGGCATAAATGTAGTGCCATTTCTACTTGTGACACGTTTTAGAAGTAATGGGCTTAACTATAATCATGAATAGCTAATACAGCCTAATTGCTTTTGTGAGTTTTCTCTTAGCTAACAAAAGACAAATTCAGACAAAACTTTTATTTTTGATCAGTAGCTACAATAGGATGAAGAACACAATATTCAATTCTTACTTTATTGGCCAAGACTAATGAATAGTCTCTCCCATACCTCTGATTCTACACTTATTTATAGAAACTTTCCATCTACATACAAACTCTTTTTAGTTTAAGAAGTTACTCTGTCCTATTACTTTACTTACTACCAGGAAAAAAATAAAAACAACCTTGTGCTTTAAGTATTTTCTACCTCCATTATTCTAACTGTGTTTGTAAGGCCAAGTTAGAACTTGGATTTAGTTTATAGATAAAGCACTATTAAATTATGTGCCCTCTGGGCACATTCAAGTTCATATGCAGTAACACCTTTCCCTCCTTGCCTGGAAAATAAAGTCTTTCAACTTGGTTGTAATACAAAGCAATTAAGAGACCAGAGGGATTAGAGAACTGGATATTTTGTGACCTGCCAAAAACTGTGTGCTTCATACATTCTTTTTGAAAGTCACTTTTAAAATAGGTAACTAAATAAATAACCTCCGTCAGGTTGCATTGGCTCATTAAAAAACAAACAAAAAAAAAAGACACAGAATTAGCCACAGATTTATAGACAATTGCATAAAGAATGAAAATGTTCAGTGAAGTTGTTCTAAATTCACAGCTATAAGCCTTTTAGTATGAGGACCTTGCTAAAATAGTGCTGAATACTCTTTCTAGAAAAAAAGGTATGGCCGATACATGCTCAAAGTAAAGGCAATGACTTTTCACAGTGGAAATGTTACACAATCCTTCACGGATTTCTACCACATAGACTATGATTTAGGGCAATAAAAGAAAATTTGGAGAATGTGGTATAAAAGAAAAAGGAGGAAATTCGGATAAAGAAGCCATGTTTTGGCTCAGCACCTGTAGCACAGTGGTTACAGGGCCAGCCACATACATTGAGGCAGGTGGGTTCGAACCCAGCCCAGGCCAACTAAACAACAAAGACAATTGGAACAAAAACTTGCCGGGCACTGTGGTGGGTGCCTGTAGTCCTAGCTACTTGGGAGGCTGAGGAAAGAGAATCACTTAAGCCCAAGAGTTTGAGGTTGCTATGAGCTGTGACACCACAACACTCTACCGAGGGCAACAAAATGAGACTCCATCTCAAAAAAAAAAAAAAAAAAAAAAAAAAAAAAGACATGTTTTGAATGCAGAAGTTAGTTATATAGAACATTTTTATATGTAACTCACTTTGGGGAGAGAAAATATTATTCCTAATAAGAATAAAAACAGGCACTTCAAAGTATTAAAATTCTTACCTTTTCACCGCCTCTTCCAGGTTCACCAGGATAACCAGGATCACCAGGCAAACCCTTTAAAATATAGAGGACAGTGTGTGACATCAGCATAAATGGTAGAGACCTCCCCAAATTCTCTCATTCGTATAAGCAATGAAAATACTGGCAGAAATGGTCGGTTAGAATCAACCTTTTCAGAACTGTGAAAATTAACCCAAGCCTACAGCAATCTAAGAATATTTCCTCAAAATAAAAAAAGACTGGCCCTGGGTAAGAACACAGAGTTTTGTGACATTTTAGCTTACTCTATCCCCACTACCTGGCCTCACAATCAAGGTGAAAACCAGCAGCCTAGCAGCTACTAGAGGCAAAAATACAGGATTGGAGCTATTTCAAAGCCCCATTCCCAGAGAACTGTCATTATTTGATCTGTCTGGTAGATTCCAAGAAGATCCCACTTGCAATGCTATCTGGGGGTTTGACCTAACTTGGGCTTTCTAAGGGTAAACTGAGAACAAGAGAAGAGTCTCCCTGCCAAATACCTCTCATTTGCTAAAAACAATCAGAGGCAATTGCTGAATATCACCATTGCCTAAATTGAGACAAAGACCAATTGTTCCCCCAAAAGCCAGGAACTGAGACCCTGAACTTATTCCTTCTTATGTTATTTTATTTGCTTAGCATTTTATGAACCAAAGTTCTAAGTTAAGGACTGTCTGTTCAGTAAAATCATTGTGAAACCAATTTATCTGATTTTAGTAACTCCAAATTCCTATCTTGCTAAAAAGTATCCTTTTCCTTTGGAATGCCCTACAAATTTCATCAAATGTTGTCATTGAACCCTCATTTAATGCCTACTCTGGATTCTCTTAATACTGAAAGTTCTTGAAATAACGTTCTTAGACATGCATATTTTTATTTCCCCTCTTTTGGTAGTAATTAGAAGAATCACTTCTCAAAACTTGTATTGAAAAAACTTATGTTCACACAAAAACTTACATTTGATGTTTACAACCGTTTTATGCATAATGGCCAAAACCCAGAAACAACCGAAATACCCTTCAATGGCTAAACAGATAAATAAAGCAAGATATAGCCACACAATCAAATACTATTCAGCAATGAATATTGATACACAGTATAATACATTATGCTCTGTGAAAGAAGTCTGATTTAAAAGGCTACATACAATATGACTCCATTTATGTGACATATTAGAACAAACAAAATCAAAGGAATTCTGAACACATCAGTTATTGCCAGGACGTTGGGGTAGGGGTGTAGCTAAGTATCAAAGAGCATGAGGAAACTTTTTTTTTATTATTAAATCATAGCTGTGTACAATAATGCAATCATGAGGTACAATGTGCTGGTTCAATATACAGTCTGAAATATTTTCACCGAACTGGTTAACACAGCCTTCATGGCATTTTCTTAATTATTGTGTTCAAACCCTTATACTCTTCACTTAGTAAATTTTACCTGCACCCTTCTAAGATGCACCCTAGGTGTGTACCCACCAATCACCCTTCCTCCATGCTACCTCCCCCTCCCCTCCCTTGCCCCCTTCCCCGTATTCCTCTACTGACATTGGGTTGTAGCCTTCGTATGAAAGCTATAAATTAGTTTCATATTAGGGCTGAGCACATTGGGTACTTTTTCTTCCATTCTTTGGATACCTTGCTAAGAAGAATATTTTCCAGCTCCATCCATGTAAACATGAAAGAGGTAAAGTCTCCATCTTTCTTTATAGCTGCATAATATTCCATGGTGTACCTATACCACAATTTATTAATCCATTCATGAGTCGAATGGCACTTGGGTTTTTTCCATGACTTAGCAATTATGAATTGGGCTGCAATAAACATTCTGATACAAATATCCTTGTTATAGTGCGATTTTTGGTCTTCTGGATATATACCTAGTAGACGAATTATAGGATCAAATGGCAGATCTAATTTTAGATCTCTAAGTATTCTTCAAAAGGACCATATTAGTTTGCATTCCCACCAGCAGTGCAGAAGTGTTCCCTTTTCTCCACATCTGCACCAACATCTCTGGTTTTGGGATTTTGTGACGTGGGTTAATCTTACTGGAGTTAGATGATATCTCAAAGTAGTTTTAATTTGCATTTGTCTGATGGTTAACGATCATGAGCATTTTTTCATGTGTCTATAGGCCATGTGCCTGTCTTCTTCAGAGAAGTTTCTCTTCAAGTCCCTTGCCCAGCTTGACAGGGGATCACTTGTTCTTTTCTTGCTGATATGTTTGAGTTCACTGTGGATTATGGTTATTAAACCTTTGTTGGAGACATATCCTGCAAATATCTTCTCCCATTCTGAAGCCTGTCAGCTTGCTCTACTTACTGTGTTCTTGGCTGTGCAGAAACCTTTTAGTTTCATCAGGTCCCAGTAGTGTATTTTTGATGCACCTTCAATTGCCTGGGGAGTCCTCCTCAAAAAATATTTGCCCAGTCTGATTCTTTCAAGAGTTTTCCCTGTGCTTTCTTCTAGTATTTTTATAGTTTCACATCTTAAGTTTAAATCTTTAATCCAGTGAGAGTCTATCTTAGTTAAAGGTAAAAGGTGTGGGTCTAGTTTCAGTCTTCTACAGGTCGCCAGCGAGTTCACCCAGCACCATTTGTTAAATAGGTAATCTTTTCCCCATTGAATGTTTTTAATTGGCTAGTCAAATATCAAATAATGGTAAATAGCTGGGTTCATTTCTTGGTTCTCTATTCAGTTCCATATATCTACCTCTCTGTTTTTGTGCCAGTACCATGCTGTTTTGATCACAATTGATTTATAGTACAGTCTCAGGTCTGGTAGCGTGATTCCTCCTGCTTTGTTTTTATTTCTGAGTAATGTCTTGGCTATTCGAGGCTTTTTCTGATTCCATATAAAATGATGTATTATTTTTTTGAGATCTTTAAAGTATGACAATGGAGCTTTAATAGGTATTGCATTAAAATTGTATATTGCTTTGGGTAGTATAGACATTTTGACAATGTTGATTTTTCCCAACCATGAGGATGGCATGTTATTCCATTTGTTAACATCTTCAGCTATTTCTTTTCTTAGAGTTTCATAGTTCTCTTTATAGAGATCTTTCATGTTCTTTGTCAGATAAACTCCCAAATATTTCATCTTCTTCGGCGCTACTGTAAATGGAATAGCATCGTTGATTGTTTTTTCTGCTTGGCTATTGTTGGTATATATAAAGGCTACAGATTTATGGGTATTGATTTTGTATCCTGAGACATTGCTGTATTCCTTGATCACTTCTAAGAGTTTTGTAGTAGAATCCCTGGTGTTTTCCAAATATACAATCATATCATCTGCAAAGAGTGAAAGTTTGATCTCTTCTGACCCTATATGGATACCCTTGATCGCCTTTTCTTCCCTAATTGCAATGGCTAAAACTTCCATTACAATGTTAAAGAGCAATGCAGACAATGGACAACCTTGCCTGGTTCCTGATCTGAGTGGAAATGGTTTCGATTTAACTCCATTCAATATGATATTGGCTGTAGGTTTGTTGTAGATGGTTTCTATTAGTTTAAGAAATGCCCCTTCTATATCCATTTTCATAAGTGTTCTGATCATGAAGGGATGCTGGATATTATCAAAAGCTTTTTCTGCATCAATTGAGAGAATCATATGGTCTTCATTTTTTAATTTATTTATGTGCTGAATTATATTTATAGATTTATGTATATTGAACCAGCCTTGAGACCCAGGGATAAAACCCACTTGGTCGTGGTGTATAATTTGTTTGATGTGTTGCTGGATTCTGTTTGCTAGGATCTTGTTGAATATGTTTGCATCAATATTCATTAGTGATATTGGTCTATAATTTTCTTTTCCTGGTTTGTGGATCAAGGTGATGTTTGCTTCACAGAATGTGTTGGGTAGTATTCCTTCTTTTTCTATATTTTGGAAAAGTTTAAGTAATATAGGTACTAGTTCCTCTTTAAAAGTTTGGTAGAATTCTGATGTGAAGCCATCTGGATCTGGGCTCTTCTTTTTAGGGAGATTTTGTATAGTTGATGCTATTTCAGAACTTGATATAGGCTGGTTCAAATTTCCACCTGATTCTGGCTAAGTCTTGGTATGTGGTGTGCTTCCAAGTATTTGTCAATTTCCTTCAGGTTTTCGTATTTCTGAGAATAAATTCTCTTGTACTATTCATTAAGGATTTTTTGAATTTCTGAGGAGACTGTTGTTATTTCGTCTTTACCATTTCTGATAGATGAAATTAGAGATTTTACTCCTTTTTTCCTCGTTAGGTTAGCCAAAGGTTTATTTATTTTATTGACCTTTTCAAAAAACCAACTTTTTGATTTATTGATCTGTTGTATAATTCTTTTGTTTTCAATTTCATTTAATTCTGCTCTAATTCTGGTTATTTCTTTTCTTCTGCTGGGTTTTGGATTGGAATGTTCTTCCTTTTCCAATTGCTTAGATGTCCCATGAAGTTGTTAACTTCCTCTCTTACTGTTCTCTTGAGGAAAGCTTGTAGTGCTATAAATTTCCCTCTTAGGACTGCCTTTGCAGTATCCCAGAGGTTCTGACAATTCATGTCTTGTTGCTTTGTTTCAAAAACTTGTTTATTTCCTTCTTAATCTCATCTATGACCCAGCTATCGTTCAGCATGAGGTTATTCTGTTTCCATGTTTTTGTATGAGTATGTTGTTACTGAGTTCCACTTTTATTCCATGATGGTCTGAGAAGGTGCAAGGAATAATTTCTATTCTTTTAAAATTGCTGATGTTAGATTGGTGACCTAAGATGTGATCAATTTTGGAGTATGCTCCATGAGTTGCTGAGAAGTATGTGTATTCAGTTTTGTTAGGATACAATGTTCTGTAAATATCTGTTAAATCCAATTGTTGGATGATTAACTTTAAATCTAAAATTTCTTTGCTTTGCTTCTTTTTGGAGGATAAATCCATAACCGCTAAAGGGGTGTTAAAATCTCTGACTACTATGGACCTGGAGGAAATCAAGTTGCTCATGTCCGTTAGAGTTTCTTTTATAAATTGAGGTGCATTTTGGTTAGGTGCATAGATATTAATAATTAAAATATCATCATATTGAGTCTTGCCCTTAACAAATATGTAGTGACCCTCCTTATCTTTCCTTACC
>CAUYPK010066522.1:0-14814 GCA_963574355.1 Loris lydekkerianus | reverse complement strand
CATCCGCTTCCGCAGCTCCCCGTCCCCGACCCCTCCTCGTCACCGTCCCCTCCCCCTCCTCGTACCCGTCCCCTCCCCCTCCTCTTCCCCTTCCCCTCCCCCTTTCCCTCCCCCTTTTCCACCTCCCCACCACTGACTCACCACTTCATAGAAACTTGGCTTCTCCAGGTCCTGATCATTCTTTTGTGCTCAGATATTTTGTCAGAGTCTTTCTTCTCAAAAACATATTCCTTAATAAGAAATGCATTGAAGTTGAGGAAGGGAACAAATAGATATTTGTTAAGTTTGGTAAAATAAGAAAAATGTGTTCTCAGCACAGGATGGAGCGTGTTCAGACCCCGCTCCTCGCCACCCCCGTAGTCACCTCCCCCAGGCCTCACCTCCCTTTCTGGTGACACATGCTCTGTGCCAGCACGTCGCAGGGCCAGCCTGAAAGAGAAGCACCGTGGCTTTCATGTGACCACAGGTGACAGGCTGGCTCAGAAATATAAATATAATTCCCTGACAAGGAATACTGTTTCAAAGTAGTGTTCTGTGTAAGGAAAAGTCTACATCTTGATACACGTCTCCGAATATAATGCTTGGTGGGACGCATATTTTGTTTAGTAATAACCATGTGTAACACTGTCTGATAGTAAATAACTGCAATTTGCATGATATTCAGAGCTGTTAGATTGTTTTCTTTTTGTTCTACAAGCAAATTGCATTTATCTTGCACTTTTTTTCCAGTCCAAATATCCCTCAACCACTTAAATAAAGACCACTTCAACTGACAATTTATGACCCATCCTGACTATTGCAGCAGAGACCCAGTTCTCTTCTAAGGGGCTAACCTTTGAGTCAGATACTGATGTGTGTAGGTCGTGATGCTGCATGAAGCACCTTCCTTCCTATCAGGAATCATCCCTGTGTTCACAGAGTTTGTACCTAAGGAAACACCTATAGCTGTGGGGACAGATTGGCAGAGGGTGGGTGTCCATCCCCAAAATGCTGCGTTGCCTTACCTGGTTTGCTTGTTTGTGCCTTAAACGTTGAGCAGTGTAGACACAACAATTGTGCATTACCATCTTGCTAACGCTCACACTGAGCACACTGCCAAGTCCATACTGAGCACTCACCTAATTTTAAACGATGCGTCTGTTCATCACCAAATAAATGAGGTCATTTGGGATTCAATGCAGACTACCAAGGTATATGCCATACAAGTCTAATTCTGGGGCAATTTCATATCTGTAGTGATTTCTGAAGCCTTACCAGGGACGGGTAATAGAGTATCAAGGTATCAGTTCTGCTAGTGAGTTTCTGGGCTTCAGTTTCTTCTTGGGTAAAATGGGAGTAACAGCTCTGTTTCAAAGTGTGTGTGCAGTGAAATAACTCATGGAAGGTATTCAGCACAGCGCCCCTTGGCCGGAACAGTAAGAGCTCATTAAGTAGAAGCTAATTGGTGTCATTATTATGGATAGCTATGAAGATATCCTCTCTTCCTACCCTTTGAGCCTACTAAAATTATTGATCCTTGATATGTCAGAGACCCATCTACCTTCGTGCTTTCAGTCTAGATTCAGGCAACATCTGGCAACATCAGGCCAAGCCCAGGATGTGAGAAAGGAAGGGAGGGCTTTGCGCACTTCAGCTCAACACCTTGAACAAGGCAAGACAGAATTATTAGTGGATGTTTACTCTGTGCCAGACTCTGGAATACAGAGATACTTTATGCATGTTTATCTTCTTTAATCTCTATAAGAATGTTTTGAGGTAGGTACTATCATCCCCTTATCTTACAGATCAGGAAATTTGGGCACAAGAAGTGAATACAACCCATTTAAAGTCACACATTAAGTAGACGGTGAATCCAGGCATTCATGGTTATAAAGTCTAATCCTCCTTGGGCGCCCCTTTCCTGCGGCCTTCTCATCAGCCTCACGGCAAATGTGGGTGCATGAACTTGAAGGGGTAACCCAGAATCCTAACCACAGGACTAAACTAGGACAGGGCACCCTTGATTTTAGTCAACCATCTTCTCAGGCTAAAGTTTCTGGAATCTCTCTGGACTCTGTAGGCTTCTTTTGAAAAACTAGTAGCACGGTAGATATTTTCACAGGTGGACTCCAGATGTCCTTTACGCTGCCTTCTGCCTATAACTCTGGACTTGGGAAGGGTCACATTCATGGAAAGCAAATTAGGCTAAATGGGAACCACTTAACTGGAGAGAAATCTTCTCTTTCCTGGCTGGCTGAGACTCTCTGAGCCCCTGTAGTGTTAAAATATAAACGACTAACACCAGCTATTTACACTGTTTTCAATCTGTCAGCCAGTGAAACGCCATGTTGAATGGGACAGGAAATCTCCATGGGAATGCACACATCTGAAAGAATAAACAGGTATCTGATATCTATTTTAAATGCAAGCCACAAATATGTCATTTGTACTTAGCATTTCTCTCCTAAAACACTCCTTAGTATGTCTCCAGGAATCACGGAAATATAGAATTTAGGACCTGGAGGGGACTACAGGGATTGTTGATCTAGCCCTCTCATGTTCCAGATGAGTGAAGAGATTCTTTTCCTTTCCCCAGCTGTGTGATATTTTTAAGTTCCCCAGTGGCATAATGTCCCATCTATCTAAAGCTTCCATATGGAGGGAGTATTGGGAATCTGGTCCACAACCCGAGTCTCTTCGCCTCAGAGTCTAAGAGAATAGATTTGGGCTCTGCCTTCTGTCCATCCATCCATCTCGCCTCCAAACGCCAAAACGAAACTTTGAAATTAACACAAAAATTAACCAAGGCCCGAGTGAGGTGTTCTGAGTGGCTTTGCTGTCGTTCTTAGCACCTCTTTGGGGCAGGTACAGTGGACTAAAATGTGAGAATTAGATTCAAACATTTACACGCAGGCGCTCCTCCGTATCATCTTTCGTTTAAGCTTCCTTGTATTTCGAAGTGATACTTCCTAGTTAACCTAGCTACAAAAATAAATGTATGAAAGCACACCTCTTGGAGGTATTTTCCTGTATTCGTTGCTTTCATTATCATCAAAAACTTCCCTGCAGGGGCTCTGAGGTTGGTGCAAACCCTTGTACCACACTCTCTTCGTTGGTACATGGTAGGATATTCTTCTTGCTCTCACAAAATGCTAATCTTACCAACAGTGCTCCTCTAGTTAGAGGGACGGTTTCTTGCTCTCAGTGCACATCAACAGTATTCTCCACTCTGACATGGAATTCAGCCTCCATGGGCTAGTGACGTCTGTCTAGCTTGTTAATGTCCCTTTTGCCTTTGCCTGAAGGGTAGCAGGTGGCTTTAAGTGAAATTCATGGTGCTCATCATCCTTTTTTTTTTTAACTAGAAAAGAAAGAAAAAACATTACATAGCAAAAATAATAATAATAATAATAACTCAGTCCATGTCAATGTGAAAATCTGCGCTGGCTGTTGGGAGATGGAATGTCACCCTATCAGTAAGCAAGATGCCCGTGGGAATCCCAGACCAGCTGTTCTATGTTCTTTTTAAAGGAAGCCCCTTTCAGAGTCTCTGAGGTCTTTGAGGACAGTCCCTCTTCTCTGTGGCAGGTCACATACAACTGCTCTCTGTAGAAAGTTAGAGCCCAGTTAATTTTTTCTGCACCCTTCCAGGGAATTTCCAGTTTGGAATCTGAACAATTCAGTGGCTCCCCTATTTGGTGATATTACTGAAAACACCAGGTCCCTGGAGCATTCAGAGCTCAGTGTTCTCTTGCTCCCCATCATTATAGACAGAAAGAGGCTTTCAAACTGAGGAGCCCAGAGGTCTTTACTGGGTCTTAGACTCAAATCTGAAGCCTTAGATCTTACTGTTTTTATAAAGAAAATGTGTATTATCAGTTCCAGGACCACCAGCTGTCCTGAGGCATCCATCAGAGAGGTGCCCCCTAGAGTTGTGCAAAGGCATAATACTAATTGGTGCTACATTTTACACTAGATCAAAGTCATTGGTAGTAACATTTTTTACTATAAATATTAAACAGTATGGTGGGCAAAAATTGCCTTTAGAGAGATGTATGTGTTGCTAGCATTTCATTCCATTCCGGGTTATAGGAGACAGACTATCTACCTTTATCATACTCAAGGGTCTTCTGTCTCTATTCAGCCACGTTATTATATTGGAAATCTGTAAATTATCTTTTATATGATGGTGAATTTAACTTGCTCAATACTAATCACAGTTTAGGAAACATAGTTTCTAATATATGCATTGCCTAAAAATGGTTAATCTATGGTTTTGTACTTTTCCCTGTCAATCTATAATTAAATCATTTTACATACTGATTTTACATCATTATAATAAAGGTGTATTCTGATATTGCTGATGACTGTGGCTCCCTAGAATTCATTATTTAATTGCTGGAGATTTTACTACCAGCTCACACGGCGTTATCTAAATTAATTGTGAACTTTAATATATTTGGATCTAAAAAGGAAATCAGTTTTCTCCTCCATAAAGGAGACTCAAAACCTGAATAGACCAATTTTATGTTAACAACCTAATATCCTCTTGCAGTTAGACACAGAATCTGAATATTTTGGGAAATGCCCCTTTCAGTTATTTGTAAAAGCTTCTGAATTGTGACATCATTGTATCAGTTGAGTGGAGGTGAGAAGTGTTTTGGTCACCTGTTTCATGATTGTATTTCTAAATTAATTTCAAGACAGCAAAGTCAATGTAGGAAGTTCCCTTAAATATGGTTGGAATATTCAGAGCTCTTCACTCTGGCCTAAAGAATTTGCTGGAAATCCTTGGCCAGACTAGGAAAGAGAGATGGGAGAACATATAATGGAGAGAAATGTCAAGACCATTATCATCATATCAAAGGGTGGAGAAGCTAGGGATCATACAAAAGGAACCATATTTATTGGACGGGCAATATATTTATTGGAGGAAGATGAAATTTAAGAGGCAGAGTCACATTCTACCATGTGTCAGGACGAAATAAATTTTGGCAACATTTTATTATATTTAATACAAAAAAATCATAAGGGCCTATGTTTAGTGACTATTATGATGCAGGTACTAAATTAAGAATGTTAAATGCATCCCTCATTTAATCTTCACATTAGGTATTTAAGAAGAATTGATTGTCTCATTTTATAAATGAAAAAACTGGGGTTCAGAGTGATTAGAAAACTCACTCAGGGGCACACAGATAGTGTCAGGAAGTGGAATATTTTCTTTATATACAATCAATAAAAATTACTGAGGTTCAAGTCTATAATATAATGTTAATTCGTACGACTCTGGAGCAACGCTAAGAGTAAGGCTCGGAGAGGCAGCAACTTGGTCCAAATCACACTGTGAGTAAATTGCAAGAGCTAGGCTTGAAGCCAAGGTCATTTTAATTCCAAAACTTATGCTCTTTCTAACATATCGCATTCCACCGCCTACAAAGTCCTTTCTGTTACACTCAACACCCTCTCTAGGGAAACAAACAACGATATGTCAGCTCAAGGTGCAAAATCATACTTCTGGCTTCAAGATAGAGAACTTAGGAGATGTATCTTGAAGGTCTTTATCTGTCCAAAGATCAACATGGAAGTCTCTGAGATGATATTTAAAGGCATCTCACCTGCCGTAAAGCCTGGGGAAGCCTTCCAACCCAAAAGTATCTATTGGGACAGGATTCTAATCCTGAGCAATAGTGTATGCTGTGGCACCAATCACAGTGTTCTGGAACATTAAGGCTTGCTTTGTATTCTCTACTCAATATATTCTCATTCCTTTGGGCTGTGTGGACATATCTTACCCACTGCACTGAAAGCTTCCTTAATGCAAGGAGTGTCCCCAGCTGGTCATTTATTGAGATCCTAATATATGTGGGGAAGTGTTCTAAGTCCTGAAGATAAACTGGAATGAGACAGACATGGATTTCTGACCTTATTCTTTAGTGGGAGATACCGACAGCAGTGACAACGGGGTGGTGCGGTAAGGTGGTGGTGGGAGAGGGGAGCGTGGACATGGGAGCCCGTATGATCCAGATTCAGTAATCTAGACAGGGAAAGATTCTTGAGTGACCATCTAAAGAGGAGGAACCCAAAGGGATAGGTGAGCCTCAGTCATGGGAAGCTGAGGAAGGGAGAGGTTGGGGAGGGCTCCAGCATGTTTGAAGGAATGAAAATGTGGAAGTAAGGGGTAGAATGAGGTGTCCCAGTAATTGAAAGGTCCTTCTGCAGGGATCCCAAAGCACGTGGGGTTGGGAGGAGTGAAGAATAGAAGTGTAGACGCCTCCCGGGTCTCCTCCCCAGGTTCTGGGTTTTGTGTAGAGTAAAGACTCATGTATTCGTTTGTTTCCTTAACAAGAAACAAAGACTGGAGATTTGGTGTCTGTTTTTCTGGACTTTTCTTCCCAGTGCTGCTTTCAAAATTGCTATTTTGATCCTCAGCTCGTAGGCCTTGCTTTGTTCCACCCCTTCCCCTTCTGTAAACAGAGGTCTATTAATACTTGATTCACAGTGAAGTTGTTGGGACTAATTATCTGACGCCTGCGAAGCCATCTGAGACACTGGCTGAGAGACGTGCCACCAAGTCTCACTGCTTCTCAAAAGCCCTGATTGCTTCCGGCACATTTCCCCTTCTGTTTCTGTGGAATGGCAGCAGCAATTTCTCCCAGTGCCTGTTTTCCCAGAGTCTGCTACTCCCTCATCATCTGGCACCTGGGAGAAGAGCTGGCCGTGTCTTTGGTACTCAGCCTGGTCCCTTCAGACACATCTTCTCCCCCATATGGGAGAGAATGCCGAGCTGACCCCACTGGAGTGGGGCCCCACGTGGAGACTCCTGTGTAAGGACAGAAGAACCTCCCTACTCTCCGACACCGGATTCCCCATCTCGTTTCAAGGTAACCAAATCATGCTTTCTCTTGCTGTACAGACGCTGCATTCTTAACACTTGTCAGGAAAAATTAATGGTAAGTTTCTTTCCTTAACTGTTTTCAGAGGAGAAATTGATGGTGAATATTCAGCCCTTTCTCCTGATCCTGGAAGGACGGAGAGCAGAGAGTGGCAGGATCAGGATAGGAAATGCTTATCAGACTCTGAAGGCACATTTCACACTCAGAGCTGGAAGAGGGGACAGCCAGGACATGCGGCAGGGAGTGCTGTGCTGTGCTCTTGGGATGGGCTGAGCACTAGGACAGCGTCTTTCCTCCACCCACTCATCTCCCTCCACTCAACCCCCTTCTCCCCAGGCAGCTGGTCCCAGAACTGTGCTGTGTCCTTCTGTTCCAGAAATTCACCTGGAGTCTCATTATTCAGCTGTCCCTCTCCATTTCTAGACTGTACCTTCCACAGAGCATGTACAGCCTAGCATTGCCACGGGTGAAAACCCCACATCTCCTGAGATCTGTTTATGGAACCTGGGAAGTTTAAAATCTCTGAGGTTAACTTCACTCCGTGTAAAGATAGAAACACTGACCCTATAAAGGTAGCAGAAGGTCTGTCCACACAGCAATTAGAATCCTACACATTAAGGTACTTAGTTTACTGAATACTCTGTGCACTATTTGTTATTAATTATGACATATTGACAGCTGTATAACCATGTACATTGTATAAAGACCTCTCGTGTATATTTCTGTTGATTTGTAAAAAGCCCTGTTAATTAGGTGAAGAAGGTATTATTATCTTGCTGACTTTAAAGTGGAGGACTCTGAGGCCTGTACTTATTTCTAAATGATCTTGTACATTTGCCGGGTACATTTTAGTTTCTGGTTAATCTGGTGTGTTAGCTCACCCCTGGTGCCCAACATGGTGGGTGTGCAGTCAGCACGTGGGACTTCTGTGGTCGGACGGGCAGGGACTCTGAGGACACACATCCATGCTGGGGGCAAGAAGATGGTTGGGAGTGCTCAGGCCTGCCTCGTTCATAATACAGGGAAACCTTCTGAACATTTCCCTCTTGAGAATTCACTGAGAAGTCCCTGATTATATTTGTCAGCTTCATCAGGTCCAGAAGATGAGAACATGCTCTTGTTCTGGAAATGGTAGTGTCCTGTCCTGCAGGTAATAATTTGCAATATGGTCTTTCCATTATTTGGAAGGAATCATTTTTTTCTCTGCATCGGTACTTACTTAAGGAACCCTTTTCCTTCACGTATTAACATGCCTCGGCCCTTCCCTTCATTCTCATGCCTCTTATTAACCTCACTCCCCATTTTACCCTCCTGCTACTCTCAGCAACTCAAAGGGTTAATTTTTTTTTCGATTTTTCAGTATCAATGTGTTTCCTTTTTTTAATTATTATTATTACTGCTTCCAGAGTCCAGGAAGAAAGAAAAAAGATAAAACAACATATAAAAACAATCTCTCTTCACTATTGCATTTTATTTATTTTTATCTTTGTTCCTGTTTCAGGTTAATTTGAGGGTACAAAGTATTAAGTTACAATGTTTGCATTTGTTAGGTAAAGTCCCTCTTAGAAACTGTTGCATGTTAAATAGGATTTTTCAGGGGTCCTGAGCACAAACCCATGAGCTAGGAATTGTTGCAGAGTCCTCTCCAACTGAATCATGTCAAAGTTTTACTGAATGACTCCAAATGCAGCTTGGAGAGTGCTGAGCCTGAAATATATGCCAGTTTTTTGGTACCTGTGTGGGGAATAAAAAGAAATATGCCATTGTGTATTTCTGGTTCCTGGTTTCTCTTTCCAGTGAGTCTTTCTCTTAGCAAGATCTAAAAGCTCATGTTTCGTCCTTGACTCATACACTTGGCTGCATATTTGTTGGAGATGGGACCCTCATCAGCAGCATCTGCCCCACACAAGGAAGAAGTGTCCAGGAACCACAGTCATGCAATGTCCAATGACAGGGACGTGTTCAGAGAGATGCATCTCTAGGTCATCTCATCATCACGTGAGCCTCTCAGAGTGGACTTACACAAGCTCTTTCTTGTTTTACTACTGGATTTTTCTTTTGCAGTTTTTTTGGCTGGGGTTGGGTTTGAACCCGCCACCTCCGGCATATGGGGCCGGCACCCTACTCCTTTGAGCCACAGGTGCTGCCCCTGGTATTCCATATATTATGTATCCAGATTTCTTTCTTTATTTGCTTATTTGATTTGCTTTGCTTTTCATTACTATGTATGCTCCATGAAGGCAGAGACGTTGTTATGTTCACTTCCTTATTCCCAGAACTGAGAACAGGGTTTTCTTGCAAGCAAAATAAGTTTCACTTAATAACAAACAATTCCATTTTTAAACTGTAATTCTCATTTTTTTTTTAAAAAAGAACCCTGATTTCTTTTTTACTATCCTCTTGCCACATCTGCATCTATGATTTGGGAAGCAATTTACTCCTACCAGATAGATAGAGGTGGTTGTGCTTAGATGGATTCATGGGCTTCTTATCACATTAAGATTTCTATATCTTAAAGCAATTAAAAAAAAAAAATTCTACATCTTAGATTTCAAGGACCTGTCTGAGGTTGAATGGCAGAGTTTTAGAAAAAGAAATGTGGTATTCTGGGCAGGCTTGGAAAAAAAAGTATTGATTATTTAACCTCACTGCTAGGTACAAATCCCAGCTCAGCCTGTTATGAGCTGTGGGGCTTTGGACAAATGACTAAACCTCTCTGTACTTCAGTTTTCACTCTTTTTTTTTTTTTTGGGCTGGGGCCGGGTTTGAATCCACCCCCTCTGGTATACGGGGCCAGCGCCCTGCTCCTTTGAGCCACAGGCACCACCCCAGTTTTTGCTCTGAAAACTAGAGAAAATAAATGATGGATTGATGACATAACCACATAAATTTGAATTGAAAATGAAATGGGTTAATACCAGAAAAGTACTTAGATCTAGGCCTAACATACAATTGTTTATTAAAAAAAAACAAAACAAAAAACAATAACAAAACACAGCACTTTGGTTGCTGGCTCTGGGACTGTGAGCAAGTCACTGCTTGTCACTGGGCCTCAATTTCCCTATCAATGAAGGTGGAGGGGGAGATAGGAAAGGTTGAATATTTTCTGACTGTGATTTTATCCCCTCTAACATTCAAAGTCTGAGGTGAGGTTGTCTCCGAGCCAGGAAGACAGATTTTGTGTTTCTGATTTAATTTAATTTTGAGTTTACTCCTGCTCAGGCCTTGAGGTTTCAAATGGATTATCCAGATTTCAAATCCAAAGCCTGCCAGGCCCTGCTGTTCCCCTGCAGTTTTTTCTTGAAAAGCAGAGCGGATGCCCAGTAAGTGTTCTGAAAACCCCCCGAGGGAGGCTTGGGCAGGCTGGGGGCAGGCTAGGTGGGGCAGGGTCCCCAGGCTGGGGGCTCCTGGCATCACTAGAGGCAGCCAGCAGGGCATCAGATCACCAGAACTACAGACAGAAGTGAGAGTGGGCTAAGGGTGACCAAGTCAGGTGTGCCCCAGGAAGACTGCAGAAATCTCGGACAGACGTTCCCAGAGACCCAATGCAGCAAATGCCCAGGAGAGTAACTGGTAAACCTGACCTCTGCGTGGCACGATGGAAGAATTGAACCAAATTCTCACACACTCTGGATAACCTCCTGCAGAAGCTGAATCATTGTAACATCTGGTGGGCCTTCCTGTTCAAAGTGACAGTGAATTAATGGGCACTCCCAGATGTGATGAAGAGAGATTGTAGCTCACCTGCCCACGGGTGTGCCTTCTAGTCCCCATTCAACTTGCTGAGCAGAACCCCTAGGTATAAAGCCCACCCTGTTTGGCCAGTGTTTCTCACCCAGATAATTTGTTAGCGCCCTCCATCCACTATTCACAGAAATAAAGGGATCTTTGTCCCTCTGTGCTGACTGTGATGTGCATGGTCTTCCAAAAACTGGATGCTGTTCTAATGGTAGGGCATGGGGCCAGCAGGCTGTGCCAGGCTATCCTTGTCTTTGCCCTTGGTGCCAACCACCAGCCTGCATGAGAGAGGCAAGGGGACCCCAGGGAGAGGCTCCAGGACACAATGCTGTTTGTGGCTTTTCTTAGCAGCAAGAAACACGGGGTGTGGGATATGCTGAGCTCCCCTGGAATTCTCAGCAGCCAACTACAAAGGGTTTCTACTCTGATGGTCAAGGACCTTTTCTAATAATCGATAAATGTAATAGTCTTGACCAAGTACTTTTCAGAAGTTGTTCAGCTACATTGACCTCCTAGAAGAATAAAAAGAAGGGAAAAGTAAAGCAGGAAGGTAAAGAAGGAAGGTTTATAGTACCAGGTATAGACTAGACACGCAGTACATGCTTACTGTGTGGTGAGGGAACGAATGTTATAAGAGGACAGATAATTAAGCTCTGAAAGTCATCCTAGAAATAATGCTACATAGTTCACTGCTGAATGTCATCAAGGTCACTTTCCAAGTGACCTTGGGTAGCTATGCACCGAAGCCAGCAGCTGGGACACCCTTCAAGACGCTTTTCCTAGGAAGGTTCACAAAATTAATTGTTTGACTTCAGACAACAAGCTCTACCACACATTCCAGAAAAATAATTCCAAAATTGTTTCGAATGGTGGACTAGGTGCTGGCCTCAGTGCACAGTGTCCCAAGGGGAGAGTTTGAAGGTGACCGCAGTGATGTTCAGCAAGGAGGTATGTAGCACTTTTTCTAGAATGAATTTAGAAACTGAATTATCTGACCTTGTACATTGTAACAAGACTGGTACCAATGCCAGAAGCCATCCTTGTTTGGGTAATAAGGAGACAATAGCCATATGTTGTAAAGGAAAAAAAAAAAAAAAAAAAGGAAGAAAGAAAGCAAGGGCATTGAGAGTTAGATGCCTGGGTTCTAATCTCACTTCTTCTCTGTCTGATGTTTGAACTCTAGAAAAAATCACTGACTGCAAAGGAACACAGGGTTTTCTTGTCAGTAATATGGAGTCCAATGAGACAATCTCCTAAATCCTGCTCATTCTAAGGACTGCTCATCCCTCCACTGCACAGACATTCATAGAGTATGTATATTGTCCACCAGGCATCCTCAAACTTTTTAAACAGGGGGCCAATTCACTGTCCCTCAGACCGTGGAGGGCCCGACTATAGTTTAAAAAAAACCAACTATGAACAAATTCCTACGCACACTACACACATCTTATTTTGAAGTAAAAAAACAAAACGGGAACAAATACAATTATACCGCTTCATGTGGCCCGTGGGCTGCAGTGTGAGGACGCCTGGTCTAGACCCTGGGAATAGAAAAGGGAAGAAGTGATGTTGTTGAGAGGTACCTCAGCCACACAGGCAGTGTGACATCTCAATGCATAAGGGCCTTAATAGCTTAAGGCTCTGGGGGGGGGGGGGTACAGGAGCAGGGAACGGCCTGGGCACCTGCAGAGGAAGGAGGTGTCTAACCCAACAGGTGACACGGGTTTAGAGAAGGAAGGCAGTGCGATTCATATTGTTAGAGAGGGATATTCTATGAAATCGTGACTCTGTTTCAAAGCACAGTGAAATGAGAATCATTCACTGGGCTGCCTTTTCTCAGAGCACTGCCCTTTCATTTCAGAACTCTCATTTCTAAACACTTGGACTCCTATTCAGGACTAACCTTTCCTTGCACATTTTTTAAAATTATAGGTCATTGAGACAGAAATACAACTTACTAAGACAAAATTCTAACTGCTGTTTTCATACCTGCTTTTGTCCACTTCAGTTACCAAAAATCTTGACTTTAGCAGTTAAACAGGACCATGGTGTTCTGGAGTTGACACCTGTCAAGAGCAAGGAGCTGGTTTTTAAATATTTAGGAATTTTGCAAGCCAGTTAAATTGTTAGTAACATCAGATTGGCCCTGCTGGGAGTATTTACCTCCTAGAAATCAGCAAACACTACAAATCAGAGCTTTGTTTTTTTCTTTTCTTTCTCTCTCTCTCTCTCTCTCTCCTCCCTCCCTCCCTCTTTTTCTCCCTCCTCTCCTCTCTCTCTCTCTCTCTCTCTCTCTCTTTCCTTCTTTCCTTCCTTCCACTGGTTTATCAGACCATCACTGGATAGAAGTCACATAGTTCAGGTACTAGTTCAAAGAACTACCCTGAGGACTTTTTCACAAGAAATATTTGGAGAATTGATAGTAGTGCATGATACTACTGTCAATCATTCCTAAAGTTTACATTTTTTGCCATCTTTGTATATAACTTATATTATTATATTGATTATTTTATAATTTAAAGCTATTCATGTTCTTACTTAAGTACATAGATTTATAAATAATTTTTTATTGCTGCTATAAATGAAAAAAAAACACAGCACCTCTTGCCCTATAATAAATTGTAATTAATGAATAACATTAAAATAATCCCTCCATATACCAGCTAATATCATTCTACACACTGCTAGGGTGTAGCTACACACTGCTAATGTGTAGCACTGTAATGCTACACATTACACAATAAAGATTACTTAATGAATTTGTATAATAGTCTCCAGGGTTTATTCTCTAAAAGTTATGGTAACAAAGTGTACATACAATTACATGTGCATTAACACATTAGTTACATATATTAGTTCATGTAATCCTTGTGAAATATCCTAAGAGGAAGATATTATTGTATCCCAAGGTTATAGATAAGGAAACTGAAGCACAGAGATTCTAATAATGTGGTGCCAGGTTAGTGGTGAAGCCGAAGGGAAGCCCAGGAATTGGACTTCTGAGTTCCTGCTCCTCATCCCTACACTTCACCATGGCAATTGGCAACGTCTGTTGAAACAAACAATGCACATAATGCCAGCATTGCTCCAGCAATGCTACCTCTTAGAAAACCTTAGAAGCTATTTCATAGAAATAAAATCAATATAAATTAGAGTAGCTATTTGTGATAAAGTTGTTACAAGAATGCAGTAATGTCTTTTGTAGCAACTTGGATGACACTGGAGGGCATTATCTTAAGTAAGGTATCTCAGGAACAGAAAAACAAATACGACATGTTCTCACTTCTAAGTGGGAGCTAAATGATGGTTATATGTGATTATACAAAGGCACGTATATGGGCTTTGGAGACTCAGAAGGGGGATTGGTGGGAGATGGGCAAAGGATTAAAAATTAGCTCTGAAGTACAATGTATACTATCTATTTCATGGGTGTACAGTATGATACAATTCATCCATATAACAAAAATAAGCACCTGTACCTCCTAAATCTATGAAAATTTAAAGAAAACGTTATTACAATCTTGGTCAACTTTGGCAGGAAAAACTGCCACCCCCAAAACAACCCACTCCACAAATAGGTGAGTGGTTGAATTAGGTTACCCGGACCCCATGGAATATTTAGGCGTCTTCAGAAAGAATGGACTCAAACTATGCTGATAACAGCATTTCCAACAGGATCATTGAAGAAGAAAAGAAAGAGGCAGAAAAATAATACAGAATTCTCATTTTTATGAAATATACATGGAAAGTATCCTCTTTCTAGCCATAGGGGTTATCAGCCTTAAAAGTGCCTACCCATCTCATTAAAGCATGTTAACGAGGTGACAGCAGTTTAGTCTGTTATTTCCCCATTACCGGTGAGTATGAACGCGATTTCATATCTTAGCTCGTGATTTGTACTTGTTCTGTGAATAAGCCTCTGCAAATTTTTATTTAGCAATCACTTCTTTTTAATTAGCAAGAGTTTTGTTTCATTTTTCTTTCTTTTTTTGAATATGTGACCTCTTCTTTGTAATTTTTTCCCTTACAAATCTCTTATTTATCTTTTTTTACAGTACTATATATAGCAAAAATAACCATTTTATTTTTGTTTTGTTTTGAGGCTGCTTTTTTTTTTTTTTTTTTTTTTTTTTTTTAATTAAATATATTCGCAGGGTAAGTATTTGAGAAATAATTAAAAACAAAAAAACCCCCAAAAAAC
>CAUYPK010066519.1:0-28839 GCA_963574355.1 Loris lydekkerianus | reverse complement strand
AATAAACATTCTGGTACAGATGTCTTTGTTATATTGTGACTTTTGGTCTTCTGGGTATAAACCTAGAAGAGGAATTATAGGATCGAAAGGCAGGTCTATTTTTAGGTCTCTAAGTATTCTCCAAACATCCTTCCAGAAGGGGCGTAATAGTTTTCTTTACACAAAAATGTATCCACATCAATCATTGGTTCTCTTACCTTGTATTATGCTATTGAATGCGTAAAAATCACTCTTTTTCCTTATAAAGAAGGTGCTACTTCAAATTTCTTTGAAGTTATCAATAAAATATTAATGTAATTTGGTAAGAATAGAACAAGACATATTGACATAAAATTTACTGTAAAATCAGACAGCTAAATTTAGTGAAAATATAATCTTTAGTGAATATTTTATCAAAGCATATCTACTAGAAAATATGCTCCTTTATAAATCTGCCTGCTAAAACTTTTTATGTCCTGGTATGCCCTTCATGAAATTGCTCCAAATAAAATCTCTTATTCTATACCTCTGGTAATTCCTTTCCACACTTTTCAGTAGGAAAAAAGATGTGTTACTTAGTTCAATGTAAGCATTTCACATAGTATATCGAAGCAGTACCCTGAACCCCATAAATGCATCAATGTACAAAGTTATGATTTAATAAAAAATAATAATTAAAAATAAATATATATATATATATAGTTTTGAAACATTAAAAAAAAGAAAAAATCCAAAACTTGTTTTCCTATGAAGATTCTTTACCCCGCCTATTCATCTCATCTTTCCTTATCTACTCACAGATGTTCAATCTTTATAACCTTAGCTTAATTACAACAACTGCAACACAAGTGTCATTTTCCTTTATATCCTTACAATTTGTAACACAGTGTACTACATGTAGCAAGTTCTCATGAAACACTCGTTGGATACTACTTTATAAAAGAACTCATTCTCTTAGAATAACTTGGAAGTCTTTAATTACACCTTTATCCCCTATGAAGTATCTGTAACAATCTGCTCAATTCTGCCCAGGAATCAGTTCAGAAAAAACATATGTGAGGTTGTGCTACTCTTTCATACTAGAAGCTATATTCTATCATTAATCTGTTTCTGACATATCTAGGGAAAAATTAATCAATAGATAATACTTGAATCAACAGCAAATATTTTCAGATTAATAATGATATAAATATTCTAAGATCCTTCCACTTCATTGGAACACTTTCAATGAAAGCTTATCCATACAGTGAGAAAGATACAAAATATGACTCACTTTTGTCTGATGGATGTTGAAGAGAAGGATAGTGAAACTTTTCTCTTGTATAAATATTTACTCAGATACTTCTCATAAATAAAACCATGGTTGAGGACTCTGGCAGATCCAAACACTTGGCAATGGTAATCCTCTATGCTTGCAGGTGGCAGGTTGCTAGCTGTCTGAAATAAGCTGGACACTTAACAAGAATGCACAATAGGAGCAGTTTTAAAATGGAAAAGCATATATTTATTCAGTACATATTTATGAATACCTGTGCTAATAATCGCAGTGAATGAAGAGGGCATTTAGTCTACCTGGTGGAGACAGTTGTAACAGAGAACTTGCTGCTACACTCGAAGAAGACAAGAATGAACAGTTCCCTTTGAGCGCATTGGGTACAATGCATATTTGATCTTGACACTTGATGTGTTAAAAATCTGAGTGAATAAATGTGTCAAAAAAAAATGAAAGCAAATTTAAGCCTATATTTTGTAAGCATAGAAAATGGAAGCATTTCTGCTATCATTTGGATGTTTGTCTCAAGCTGAAATTTTATCCCCAGTGTTAAAGTTGGTGCCTAATGAGAGGTATTTGGGTGATGAAGGTGGATCCATCATGAATAGATTTATCCCCTTTCTCAGGGCTGAGTGAGTCTCCTCTTTTAGTTCCGAGGAGGACATGTTAGAAATATCTACTAAACACCTTCTCCCTCTGCCTCACCACGTGATCTCTGCACGTGCCATTTTCTCTTCACCTTCTTCCCGGAGTAGAAGCAGCCTGTGATCCTTACCAGGTGCAGATACTCAATCTTAAACTTTCCAGTCATCAGAATTTGAACCAAATAAAACACTTTGTTTATAAATTACTCAGCCTTATTACTAACCTTGTTAATTTAAGGCATGAAGATGCAGAAAGAAATGAGTTGAATATTGTACAGTAAACAGAAAAGTATGAAATGGGAAAGAATATATGTTGTGCAAATTGAGAGACAATGTTGGTGTCAAGTGATGGTCAGTCAAGGATCTATCTATCTTAGGCAACTATATACAAAAAGAAAGAAATATGAGAAAAATGATTCATCTGAATTGATGGAATAAATATCCCTCTAATCTATTGCAGATTCTCTGGGTTAGTGACTGTTACAAAAATACAAACTACCTAACATAACCTCCCATGCAGGAGAAAGGTGAAAAAAAAAAAAATCTCATATCAAATGGATCTTTGTTACAAATGCAACATCTATGCTCAGTTTAGTCAATCATAATACTCTCTATCTTCCAGATCCCTACTATTCCATGCTGAGTGAAGAAGTTTAAGGTAGAGGGAAAGTTTAAGTTCTGGGAAAATAGTCTGCAGACTATTCTGCAAAACCTTTTAGGCCAGTCAGGCAAAATCCCCTTATTTGACAAAAAGTGCTGCTGAACATTTGTGGTTTGAGCCCTTGATTTTATAGTCACCCGAAATGATTTCTTAGATTCTAAAAATGAAGATTTAAATCTATGACAAAATTTTAAATGGATATAATTGCTGATTATTGTCAAGGTATGATTTTCCTTAATGCCTTTCACTAATAAATATTAATTTATATACTATTTCCTACTGCTGTTAGTAGGTTAATAATTAGTAATATTCACTTTTACTGAATTTATAAGCATGTCATTAAAATTCCTTTAATTACATTATTTTTATTAAACTCATTTTACTGAAATATTTATCTATGTATATGTACTGAGGTAACTGCATAGAAATTCATTAAAATTTATTATATTCACTGCTTGCTCTGAATGAATTTTTATTCATATTTACCTTGTCTGCATATGTTGTATAGCAATTCATTCAAATTTATTGTATAATATGACTTACTTTCTACTTATTATCATTACTCAAATACACTACAATATTTACTTATTCCACATATTGAGCTTTATAGCCTCATATTTACCATTATAAAAATACATGTATTATTTCTGATTATATAACCTTCAATTATTTTTTCAACAGTAGTATAAGATTACGACCTATACAAAACTTACACTTTACCATAAGATTTCCTCAAATACTCCACTACATTAATATAGACAAAATATGTTTTTACTACAAAATAACACTAAAACTATTTTCAAACTCTTTTGGAAAAGGTGCAGAAATTTAACTTTTTGTCAAAAAATTCCCTATCCTTTTTTGGTAACTCTTTTTGACTACATATTTTAAATGCTGGGAAATAGAAGACAGTTTCCAAGAAAATGAGGAAAAGACTTCTCTTAGATATGAAAGCAATAATTTTTAAATGGTATATCATCTTGGTAGTTATGCCAAGGATAGAATGGCTTCTTCCAAACTACACTGAATAAGCTCTAACACACAAAAGTATAACTAAGGGCTCAAAAAGAATAACTACAAAGGTTCTCATGTACTTACAATTCAAGTTTTAAGAAAAAAATTGAGGAACATTTTATTTATAATTTGCACCTAAAATCAACCAAAATATTATGATAACTAAACATATCATAGCACTTATGATTATTAGTTGTTAGTTAGATCATTAATGCTCTACTAATTCACAGACTCTGCATCAACTACCATATCCGTTTTTTCCTTATCTCCATATTAACTTAACTTCCAAAGTCTGCTGCTTGATGATTTGCTATGCTTGTCATTTTATTTTTCCACATTCCTGCCAAATGTCATACCCTCCTATTCTTAAAAATCTAGTTTGAATCACTATTTCAATGCAATTTATCTTTTACTTGAATTCTTGCAGGTTTTTGCTAATTTATCTACAATTATCTACATAGACTCTTTTGTCTCTAAAATATTCTCCGCAAACCAGCCTTTAGTCTTTAGCAGAACTGGACAGATCATCCAAAGGGAAACTAAACAAAGATACAAGAACTTAAATGTGACCCTAGAACAAATAGGCTTAATAGACATTTACAGAACACACCTTCCCAAAGCTAAGGCATATATGTCTTCTTATCAGCCCATGGAACATACTACAAAATAAAGCATGTCCTCGACAAAACTAATCAATGAATTAAGTCTCAACCAAGTTAAAAATATTGAAATTTTATTTTATATATTCTCAGATCACAAGGCAATAAAGATGGAACTCACCTCCAACAAAAGGCATGAAAATTAAAAACCTTATGCTGAATGACAGTTGGGTTAAGGAAGAGATTAAGGAGGAAATCATTAAATAACTCAAACACAACTATAATGAAACTACAAGTTACTCAAACCTGTGGGATACTGCAAAAGCAGTCCTACGAGGTAAGTTCATCACATTAAATGTCTATATCCTTAAAACATAAAGAGAACATATCAACAAAATAATGAATTATTTTAAGGAAATGGAAAAGGAAGAGCAATTCAATCCCAAACCCAGCAAAAAAAAAAAATAAATAAATAACCAAAATTAAATTAGAAATAAATGCAATTGAAAATAAAGAAATCCTTCAGAAAATCAGTGAAAACAAAAGTTGGTTCTTTGAAAAGATGAATTGATAAATTTTTGGCCAAATTAACTAAAAACACAAAAGTAGAATCTCCAATAACCTCAATCAGAATTGTAAAAGAGGAAATAACAACAGATATCACAGATATAAGAGATTATCATTGACTACTTCAAGAAACTCCATGGGCCAGAAATTTGACTAGATGAAATGGACAAATATCTGGAATCATACCATCTCCCTAGACTTAAATGAGAAGTAAAAAAACTCTTGGACAGTTCAGTATCAAGCCCTGAGATTGAGAAACAAAACAAAACAAACAAACAAACAAAAAACCCTTCTAACAACGGGAAAAAAAAAAAAAAAATCCCTGGTCCAGATGGATTCACACTTCAATTATATGAAACCATCAAAGAAGAGCTTGTGCCCATACTGAAGAAACTATTCCAAACACTGAGAAGGAAGGAATCTTCCCGAACACATTCTATGAAACTGACATAACTCTAATTCCAAAACCAAGAAAGGACCCAACTAAAAAGGAGAACTACAAATGAATTTCCGTAATGAATATAGATGCAAAAATAATCAACATAATTTTAGCCAATATATTACAGCTACACATTTAAAAAAGTATACATCATGATCAAGTAGGCTTTATCCCAGGAAGGCAAATCTGGTTTAATGTATGCAAATCCATTAATGTAATTCACCATATCAACTGAGGCAAAAACAAGGACCATGTGGTCCTCTCAACAGATGAGGAAAAAGCATTTGATAAAATTCAGCATCCCTTTGTAACAAGAACATTTAAGAATATAGACATAGGTAGCACACTTCTAAAACTGACTGAAACCATATCACAGCTAACATCATACTGAATAGGGTAAAAATGAAACTTTTTCCCTTAGAACTGGAACCAGACAAAGAAGTTGTCTACCACCACTACTATTCAATACAGTTCTGGAAGCTCTATCTAATGCAGTCAAAAGAGAAGGATATAAAGGGCATCAAATGGGGGCAAAAAGGTCAAACGCTCACTCTTTGACAGAGATATCTTCTACTTAGAGAATCCCAGAAACTCAACCACAAGACTCCTGGAAATGATCAGAAAATATAGTAACATCTGAGGATATAAAAATCAATGTTCACTTATGGTTATTTGATCTTTGATAATCCCATCAAAAATATGAATTGAAGGAAAGATTCCCTATTTAACAAATAGGGCTGGGTGAATTGGCTGGTGACTTGTAGAAGACTGAAACTGGACCTACACCTTGCACCATTAACAAAAATTGGCTCTCACTGGATAAAAGATTTAAACTTAAGACATGAAACTATAAAGATTCTTGGAGAGAGTACAGGAGAAACACTTGAAGAAATTGGCCTTGGAGAATACTTTATGAGGAGGACCCCCTGGGACAATTGAAGCAACACCAAAAATACATTACTGAGATCTGATCAAACTAAAAAGCTTCTGCACAGCCAAGAACACAGTTAAGTAAAGCAAACAGACAGCCCTCAGAATGGGAGAAGATATTTCAGGTTATGCTTCTGACAAGGCTTTGATAACAAGAATCCACAGAGAACTCAAACTTATTAATAAGAAAAGAATAAGTAATCCCATTTTCTTGTGGGCAAGGGACTTGAACAGAAGCTTCTCTGAAGAGGATAGGTGCATGAAAAAATTCTCATCATCTTTCATCAGAGAAATGCAAATCAAAACCACTTTGAGATATCATCTAACTCCAGTAAAAGTGTCTCACATCACAAAATCCCAAAACTATAAATGTTGGTGTGGGTGTGGAGAAAAGAGAACACTTCTGCACTGCTGGTGGGAATGCAAGCTAATACCCCTTTTTGGAAAAAAGTATGGAGAATACTGAGGGATCTAAAAGCAGACTTGTCATTTGATCCTGCAATTCCTCTACTAGGTGTATATCCAAAGACCAAAAATCACTTTATAACAAAGATATTTGCACCAGATTGTTCATCGTAGCTCAATTCATGATAGCCAAGTCATGGAAGAAGCCCAAGTGCCTTCAAGCCCTGATGGATTAATAAATTGTGGTATAGTTATACCATGGAATATTATGTAGCCTAAAAAAAGATGGAGACTTTTCCTCTTTTATGTTTATATGGATGCAGCTGGAACATATCCTACTTAGTAAAATAACTCAAGAATGGAAGTAAAAATATCCAATGTACTCAGTACCATTATGAAACTAATTTACAATCACTCACAATTTCATATGAAGACTAGATAACAACTATGGCTCAAGATGAAGGAGGGAGATGGGGGGATGGGATAGGAGTGGAGAGGTCAGATCAAGGGAGAGTAAATGGTGGAATTACACATATGATGCATAATGGAAGGTTACAGGTCAGATCTATTAGTATAGAGCAGGTGTCCTCAAACTGCGGCCCGCAGGCCACATGACTTGGTGTGATTGTATTTGTTCCCATTTTGTTTTTTTACTTCAAAATAAGATATGTACAGTGTGCATAGGAATTTGTCCATATATTTTTTTTGAACTATAGCCCGGCCCTCCAACAGTCTGAGGGCCAGTGAATTGGCCCCCTGTTTAAAAAGTTTAAGGGATGCCTGGTATAGAGTATCAGTGTCTTAGCAAAATAATTAAGTAAACAAGATTTCGTATATATTAACCAGTGTGATGTAAGTATTCCTAATTCTATATGAAATCAGCACAATACACCCCATAAATGCATTAATGTATACATGATCTATGTGTTTATAATTTAATAAATAAAAATAATTAAATAAAATCATTGTTCACAAATCAGTAACATTTGTTTACACCAATAATAGCCAAGTGAAGAAGTTAATTCAAGATACAATTCCTTTCATGGTAGCTTCAAAAAAAGAAAGAATAATCTATGAATATGCCTAACAAGACAGGTGAAGGTCCTCTGCAAAGAAAATTAAGAAACCGAAATAAATTGCAGAAGATATTAACAAATGGAAGAACATACTATGCTCTTGGCTGGGAAGAATAAACATTGTTAAAATGTCTGTGCTTCCTAGAGCAATCTACAGATTCAATGCAATCCCCATTGAAATGCCAACACCATACTTTGAAGAACTGGAAGAAATAGTTTTTTTGTTTTGTATGGAACCAGAAAAAAACTGATAGCCAAGGCAATTTTTAGTAAAAAAGCAAAGTCAGAAGCACCACTCTCTCAGACTTTAGGCTATATTACAAGTCCACAGTGATCAAAACAGCATGGTACTGTCACAAAAATAGAGACATTTGGAACTGATTAGAAAACTAAGAGATGAAACTAGTCTCTTATGAAACCATCTGATCTTTGGTAAACCAAACAAAAGCATGGAATGGGAAAAAGAATTTCTATTCAATAAATGGTGCTGGGAGAATTGGCTAACCACATGTACAAGACTGAAACTGGACCCGCACCTTTCTCCACTAGCAAAAATTGATTGAAGATGGATAAAATATTTAAATCTAAGGAGTGAAATGATAAAAATTCTGGAAGGAAGTGTGCGAAAATCTCTTGAGGATGTTGCACAGGGGAAAGATTTTATAAAGTAGACTTCCATGACGGATGCAGCAACAACAATAATAAACAAATCGGCCTTAATTAAACTGAAAAGCTTCTGCACAACTAAGGATACAAAAAGCAAATAGACAACCTTCAGAATGCGAAAAGTTATTTGCATGTTACAAATCTGAGAAAGGCTTGATAACTAGGATCTATAGGAAACCCAAATTAATCACCAAAAAAAAAGGAGCAATCCATCCCATCTCCCACTGGCCAAGACACATGAACAAGAGTCTGAGGAATACAGATAAATGCATAACAAACATGAAAAAATGTTCATCATCCCTAATCATCATAGAAATGCAAATCAAAACCCCCTGAGGCATCACCTAGCCCCAGTGAGAATAGCTCACATCACAAAGTCTTAGCTGCAGATGCAGGCCCAGATGTATAGAGAGGGGAACACTTTTACACTGTTGGTGGGACTGCAAACTAATACATTTCTTTAGAAAGAAGTATAGACAATCCTCAAATGAGACATCCCATTTGTCCCTGCAGTCTCACTACTAGACATTTACCCTGAAGAAAAAAAAAAATCATTTTATCATAAAAACATTTGTACTAGATTGTTTATCACAGCTCAATTCACAATTGCCAAGATGTAGAATCAACCCAAGTGCCCACCAACCCAGGAATGGATTAACAATTATATGTATGCCATGGAATACTATTCAGCTATAAAATAGATAGGGACTTTACATTTTTTGTATTAACCTGGATGGAATTGAAACACATTCTTCTCAGCAATGTATCACAAGAATGGAAAAGCAAATATCCAATGTAGTCAGTTCTGATACGAAGCCAGTAGACACTCTAATTCATGCCCACAGAGGAGAAAAACTCATTTTAGTTCAAGGTCGTGGGGGATGGGGGGAATTATGACGAAGGAGTGGAGGGGAGGTTTGATGTGCTCCCACTTAACATGTGCAATATAAGTGTGTATGAAACATATTTTCAGTGTGTGACACAACTATAAGAGGGACTCAATCTAACACATTCATGTATTGTGACCTGGTTGTTTGTACCCTCATATTAACCTAAAATTTTTAAAAAATAATGAAATGAAATAAAGTGCAGTGTCACTGTGGCCAGGATAATAGGGCCGTATAAATGAATAAATATGAGACAACACCTTCTTTCTTGTTATAGCAATATGCAATGAACAAGATTAAACAAAAAGATAAAATCATACTGTAAGTAAAAAAATGTAATAACAAAGATAAAAGTAATGAAACCATCAAGGATGGAGAACATTAGAAGACATTTTAAAATATGGACAACAATGAAAATATTGCATAATGAGTAATGAAGATAAGGTGACAGAAGAAGAGTTATAGAAAAAGAAATAAGATATAAACAACATGCCAAAAAGAAAAAAATAAGCAAGAGTGAATAAAGACATGCAGTAAGCCAAACAAAAATTTTAAATGGAGGAAACAAAAGTGCCTGAAAAACAAATGAAGAAGAACTTACAAAACACACACACATACACACACACACACACACTCACAGAAAGAGGAGGCAAAGAAAGTATTAGAAAAAAAAAGTAAGCTACAAGAAAATGAAAAGAGAACCCAGACAAAGAAATGCGTGAAGCTAACAAGAAACCTGAAGAAAGCAGAGGTGTGATTGTGCCCAGGGGATGCTTGTTCAGGCATTAGTTTCAGTTAGACCCATAGAGCAGGTTTAACAGGAAAGGAGAACAAGTCCCATAACAAATATTTCTACTTTATGTCTTTCAGAATAGACCCCAGCCTTGTCAGAATACCCTGAGAGGAAATTAAATTAGATGATTTCATTGGAGAGTGATGCAGAGGCAAAAAGTACAGTCAGAGCCTTTAAGAGCCAGGACCTACTACAAATTAGGAGAAATATGTGGCTACAAGAAAGGAATGCTCAACAATAGAGTTTTCTCACCATTATTTTTTTCTACTTTCTTTTCCTTTCTTTTCTTCTTCTTCTTTTTTTTTTTCTTCTTTTTGTAACAATATATATGAGTCCAGTCAACAGACAGCCTGGCACTGACCTGAAGGCGCTCACCTCCCTTCAGTTTCTGAGGTCAGACACTGCTATAAAATTCTGCCTGAGGAAGGCTGCACTTGCCCTCTATCTGCGCTCTTATCTTCTTCAATATGCATGTGTACAACTTTATCTTATTATCCCCTATCAATTTCAATTTTTACAATGAAAAGCAAAAGTAAAGCACAAATAAAAGCACATCTACAGTTCTAGCAATCTTGTTCTAGCAGGGTTTCATGTGTTTTTATTTAAATATTAGGAAAGACCATATATTTGACAAAAGTTCAGTTTGGGGGGGGGGGGGCTATGGAATCGATCCTTACAGAAATTTGTAGGTATTTATTAACAAATCAAAATATGTTTCTCTGGAAATCAGATTTATATTTATATTTTAATGGCTAAGATTGGTATTTTTTTTAGCTAATCAGTTTTTAAGATCAAATAGTGGGAAACAGGGAACTAACATTA
Organism: Loris lydekkerianus; assembly: GCA_963574355.1. Lineage (NCBI taxonomy): Eukaryota > Metazoa > Chordata > Mammalia > Primates > Lorisidae > Loris > Loris lydekkerianus. The sequence continues at coordinate 18,084 of CAUYPK010066519.1, read as the reverse complement.
CTTTATCTCCCAGCTTTTCAGCCTCCTGGAGTGGAGGGTGGAAAGCTTTTTCCACCTCTACTGCTTTGGCAGCATTTGTTCATTATTTATTATCTCTCACATTGGTTATTTTTATCAGTTCATGGGCTACATTTCCCACATCTGTCAAAGTACATATCAAATTGTACCTTCTTAGAGAACAGGACTGTATGCTACTGTGTAATTGTGCCATCAGAGGCCTAACTCACTTTTAAGCAATCAGTACACATTGGTGGAATTGATGCTAGAAAGACAGGAGAAAAAGAAAAGAAAGGGAAACTGGAAGGCTATTTCTATGTCCATTACTGTGTGACTGAGAATATAGGCTTACATACATATACTATACATACCTGAACATAAATAAATGTGCAGGTTTGTGTATTCATGTGCAAACATACCCAGCCACATATATGAAAATGGCATAGCTTTTTAGTTTAAGATTTCAACCCATTTCCCCTTATAAGAAAAATACCTAAATCTTTGGGGGAAAATGTATGAGGCATTTACATTTTAGTGATGATATCAATTAATTTTTATATATTAAATAACAAGGTGAAGAACTTTATTTTTATGAAAATTGTATATTGAGGTGGCACCTGTGGCTCAGGGAGTAGGACGCCGGTCCCATATACCAAGGGTGGTGGGTTTGAACCTGGCCCTGGCGAAAACTGCAACAACAAAAATAATAGTATATGAAATAAAAAGTAAGATATATTACTCTTCAGATAGATAGATGAAATAATATAGATATTTAATTTATTATATATGTACAAACATACATATCCACACACAAATATACATATCTATATCCTTGTGTGTATGGATGCATAGAAAAATTGGAAACATAAGCACTATAATTTTAATGATTTTATAATTGGATCAAATGAAATATCTATGTATTTGCTAGATTTTAAATGTTAAAATACAAAATTTTATTTTGAAAAAAATTAAAAATAAGCATTTAACCAGGTGGTGGTTTTTGTACTAATAAGGACAATTATATATGAAGTTAAATAAATACAGTTGATTTTAAAAATATTTAATTAACCTTTAATCTCATTGTGATATTATAATATTTTGATTGTATCAGGCAATATCAGGCATTATTGGCACATATCAAGACAAATGAATTAGTTGACTTTGTTTCTGACATGGTATTAGTTACACTCACATATGACCCCACATAACTTTTCCATTTACCTTATGGTCTTGGAAAGCATCAGTATACACTTCTCTAAAGATTATAAAACCAAAGCTCAGGGACACTTTGAACAGGTTAATGACCTACTTTATGAAAGAAAGACTTAATATTAGAATCTATCAGTATTTCTCAAGTTAAGTATTGTTTCTGTTATATTTGATAATGTGTTTTCTTGTGGGGGGCTGTCATATGAAAAATAGGATGTTTAGAAGCATTCCTAATCTCTACCCACTAAGTATGAGTAGCACTTCTTGGCCATGAGACAACCAAAAACATATGTGGACATTGTTTAATGCCTTCTTTGGGGCAATAGGACTTTGAGAAGCAATAGTCTTATTTGACTCTAAGACATATGTGCTTTGAGAGACAGTACACAAGATAGTACTCTGTACTATCTTGAACTAAATTTGTTAACAACACAAGACAATCTTCTCTGCGGGTGATGGTGGGAGAGAACATATCCATAGCATCTATAATGCAAAAAATTATCAGATGTATGCTATATGTCAGCAGAAAGCAGAGTTATTTGTTTTATTTCTATTGAGTGTAAATAACCAGGAATAAGGCGTGAATAATATTTTTCATTGAATACTCTAGGATTTGATTCCTATTACACTCTAGTACAAATTATTATTTTAGAAAAATTGATTGGAGTCCCAGTTTCCTCATAAGTAATGTGAAGATAATGATACCAAGTTCATAAAGGTGATATAAGAAATATAAAGAACATGGCATTTAAATTTTCTGGGAAATAATAAATACTCAAAAATTAATGAAATATATTGTCATAAATGGAAGATAATCAAATAATTCTGAGGCTTAGCATAAATAAGCAACCTATAATATTCAGAGTGTAATGCTTCATGGTTCTAAAATAAGTTTCAAAATTTCAACATCCAAAGCATAGATAATAAAGTGAATCATGTAAAGATTCAGATAGTAATTGTCTCCCCCCCTTTTTTTAAATTTCTGTAAAAGCAAGTAAGTACAGTAAAGTGGACATATGTCCCTATTCTATAAAACCTTAGAAATTATTGCAAAATATAATGGAGACTTCTACAATGAAATAAAATTATATCTTAGAAAATTATATAAGAAAATAATTCACAGAGTAAACATTATTTTCTCTTAAATTTATATCAGTAAAATTGCATGCTGCCTTTCTAGTTATAATTTTTCATCATTTTTGTACTGATGATAGCAGTTATTCTTTTTCTGTAGAAACCCAAATTGCCAGCCATTTCTTAGGGGTACAATTTCAATAGAAAATTTTAACAGAAATCACATATGAAACTTATCATCACATTAAAAGTCTGAATTATTTTAAGAATAAAAGAGCAGTGTAAAATATTATGTAATGTAGGGTCATAAAAATTGTATTATCTAACCAATCATATAAGTAACAAATCTTAAGGTCTATATATATGCATGCATATATGAAGGTGTATCATCTATTTATCTATTTACATGTATTTATATTTTAATAAGCCATCTAGTTAGGTAGCTTGATTCCATCAATCTCTTCTCTAACTAGCTCTATAAGGATGCTTTAACCCATGACTTCTCAATAGCTTTTGATTAGTAATAAATTATGTAGCCTTTTCTTTTCTAAGCTATTAAAAACAAAAGCTCAAAGTACACATGGGCATGTGATACTGAAGTAACTTCTACTGAGAATACATCAACCTCAAATATGTTTTTTGCTCAAATAAGTCTAATAATGTTAAACTGCTTAAATAAAACCACTTTGAGAAGGAGGCCTGTAACAGCCAGGATACGCTACCTGGTTATAAAATGGGGGCCAATTTTCCTGGCTTCAAACGATTGTAATCTCCTATTTTAAAATGTCTTGTCAGTATAAATAAGTCTGAAACTGAAAGTGCTCAATTTGGTCCATCATATTAGACTGAGTGACCTGAATAAAATATTCTATTCTACTGTATAAAGCATAGATACCCTCGAAGCTCTCAGGCACCCTTGGCAGCCAAGATGTAGATGTCCTTGTGATCATATAATTGACTTCTCCTGTATTCCAGTAATTACACTTCCATAGGTTGAACAATTGCTCTTTCTGCCCCACCTTTGCAGAACTCACATTACATATTGTCACACAGGGGAAGGGTTATATTTCAAACACTTATTTAAACTGAGTGATGATCAATAGTGCTGCTGTCTTTTCATGTAAGTGAAGGAAATGACATGTGTAACTTATGACAGCATCCCAGGGTGCAGATTGTTTTAGAAAATATATCATAAAAGTGCAGACAAGATAAGTGATAAAAATCACCGCATCCTATCAGAATCTAAAAATACTTGAGTGGGTTGTAGAATTTAAGTTCTTTTTTTAAACATAAGGTATAGTAAGGACTGTATTTTAATAATAGAAATCTGTCAAGTAAATCAAATTCATAGTGCAAATAAAATTATAAGTTAATGTAATGTTCAAGGACAAAGTCCATGCAGAAATATTAAATTAGTCAAAAGAGTTTTATTCATCCAAACATTTAGTAGGGAAGAGAATTCCTTGCCAGACTATTGAGCCATCATCAGTTGGTTCTGCCAAGTATAATCCAATGGTGAAGATGTGTACATTACGTTTTCAGAGCCTGATAAAACTTTGAGTTCTACTATTTACTTTTTTTTTCAAATTATATCTTTATCAAACTATATCATAAGGGCTGTGTTTCTTTGAAGCTTATCAACAAGAATAGATCAGATTGAACGTTTAACTGGGTCTGTTTGGAATGTTTTATCAATTACTTGAAAAAGTAGCATTTATTTTATTAGTTTACTTGCCCTTGTTTTGTTAGTTTATGAGGATTTAGCTTAGCCGTTATTTTTGTTTCAAAATTTTTCTTTCAATTTCTAAATCAGCTATATGCATTTTTAGAACATGAGATTTTGTGGATATCCCCTTTCAGTCAATTTGTTAATTAGGAGAATTTCTGAAGTGAAGGTGATTGCTGAAATCTTCTAGTCTAATCATTGTGCTGATCAGTATAATGACCTCTTTCACTGTTCTCAGGAAACCAAAGAAGTAAATTACAGTTCATTGAGAATGTCTGACTCCAAAATAAATAATTGGACAGATAAAACTGATCATTGTTTATACACAAAATAGCAAATATTAAAGACAACAGAGTTTGTGTGAGTTTATATTGCATGTATAATAAATAAAACTTGGCACAATGGATTTTCAAAAAGCATGGTCAAACTATATGCTGTCTATAAGAGACTCACTTTACATTCAAAGAAATAACTAAGTTGAATGTGAAAGGATAGAAAATGTGTTGGATGTGACACCAAAACTAGAAAACAAAAGAAAAATAAAAACAAATTGTACTTCACAAAAGTAAACATTTGGTACATAAAAAGACACTAAAAATGGCATAAAAGGCATTCCACAAAATGGGAAAAATACTGGAAAATTAAGTGATTAATTTTTAGAACATATAGAGAACTTCTAAAAATCAACAACCAAAAACAACATTTATGATTCATAATTTAGGTGAGGACTTGAATAGACATTTCTCTAAAGAAGAAATACAAATGGCCAGCATGCACATGAAAACATACTCGACATCACTAATTTTTAGATAAATGGAAATTGAATCCACGGTAAGATACCAGCTAACACCATTAGTATCACCTCAAAAAAAAAAAAAAAAAAAAAAAGAAAAGGAAAGAAATGTTAGCAAGGATGTGAAGAAATCAAAATATTTGTAAACTGTTGATGGAAATGTAAAATGGTTCAGCTGCTGTGAAAAGCTGTAGGGCTATTCCTTAGTAACTTACTGCATGGTCTAATTATTCCACTCTTGAGTACATACACCAAAGATTTGAAAGCAAGTTCTCAAAGAGATATTCATACACTCATATTAATAACAGAATTATCCACAATAGTCATTAGGTAGAAGCAACTAAGATTCCATCAGCAGATAAATGTATAAACAAAATGTGGTGTGTATACACAATAGAATGTCATTAAGCTTTAAAAAGAAAGGATATTTTGCAAATGCAATACTATAGATGAACCTTGAGGACATTATGGTAAGTGAAAGAAAACACAATAAAAAAAAAACCAAACTGTGATTATACTTATAAATGATTTCTAGAATGGTCAAATTCATAAAAATAGAAAGTATAATGGTGGTTGCCAAGTGCTGGAGGGAGGTAGAAATGTAGAGTTATTGTTTAACGAGTATAGAGTTTTACCATAGTTTTGCAAGGTGAAAAGTATTGTGGAGACAGATGGTTGCTCAACAATATAAATGTACTTAATATCACTTAGCCACACACTTAAAAACAATTCTAATGGCAAAGTACCACAATCTTTTTATCTACCTTTGTAGAAATTTTCTTTCTTTTGTGAAATGCAAATTCATGTATTGCTCAGGAATCTTAGAGCTTCCACTGACTTAAAGTCATCTGAAAGGAGGGACTGTTTATAATTTTATTAGTGGAAAATTTAATAAATCAACACTTTATAAATATGTTTCAATGTAAACACAATTTTGAGTTGCACTGTAGCAAAGATTTTCACAGGACCGTTAAATGATACAGTACAGTATAATGGAAAAAAAAAAAAAAATTGGACTGGAAGTTAGAAATCTTGGCTACTCTCTTCCCTGATCTCGAATTCAATAACAGCAAAAATAAAGACATATATGTTTAAAATTAAGTTAAAACTCTCTTGTCTTGAATACTTTCTATCTCTTGTACAACAAGTAAATTATGACACTAATGGGCCTTAATTTCTTCATATTAATGACTATTACTATTGTACTGATTAATAACATATCACCTATAATTATCTATATCATAGAATCTTTGAGAGAGTTTAGAGAGTTAAGTAAAAGGATATAGGAATTGCTTCAAAAACTAATAGAGTAAGTGCTGAATGAGGTTAGCTATTTTATGATAAAACTGAAATTCATATGCTACTTATTATCATAGTTCTATGTACTTTTTTTGGTTAATTCTTTCAATACTAAGAACAAATCTAGATCTAACATAGTTTTTCATTCCTATTTTACAACTGAAGACAATGAGACAAGATGTTAAGTAATGTCACCTTTGGAATTCCAATGTGAATTCCACATTATTATCGTAATTATGTTCATCAATAACTTATTGCCTTCAATAAGAGAACTTTCTGTGCACATATTGAAAAATAATGAGAATTTTACATAACAGCAACATTACACACATGTACTAGAATGATAGGTTATAAACTTAGAAAGTAGATTTTGGCACACTGGTGAAACACTGCTAATCATGGTAAGGAATTTGATATTTTTATTTTAGGATAATGTGGAATTGAATTAAGTCTTTATACAACCAGAGTTGAAGTGAATTTATAATTTTCTGTTTTAAAAATGTTTGGACATTACAGAATTTTAAAATAGAAAAAAAAATGCCTTAAACCAGGCTGACAACTAATATTTTACTTTGTGTGCAACTCATTCAAAAAATTAATACATGTACATTCTTTGCAAAGTTATCAGCATGTACATTATATTATATTATAATTTTTTAACTTAACATACCCATTACTTTTTACTCAATATTTTTTCTGATTACCATATACCTTGCCATTGGGAAGATATATAATAATTTATAATATAATTAACCATTCCTCTCTGTGTACATTTCAATTATTTCCAATAGTATTATAGCATATGTAAGATTTATGTGTCATGGTTATGTAAACACTCTTTTGGCATGTGATCTATACTACTGCTGAATTTTTTCTGTTAAATTTTTATAAATTTTCAGTTATTGATCACTTCACAAGTACAAGTTTGTTAGGAAGGAATCCTGTGAAAAAGGCAAGTAAGTGGAAAAATAATTCAAAGCTAAAGTTAAAAATCCAATAACAATTAAGGAAAGTGGTAGCAGATTTGGATGTAAAGTTATTAAATGAAGATGCAAGTGAAACCCTAGTGATATTTTCTGACTGTGGTTCAATTTTATTTATTTATTTTTTAGAGATGAAGTCTCACTTTATTGCCCTTGGTAGAGTGCTATGTGATGCACAGTAAGCTCCAACTCTTGGGCTTAAGCAAGAGTGTCTCTTGCTTCAGTGTCCTGAATAGCTGGTACTACAGGCACCTGCCACAATGCTCGGTTATATTTTGTTGCAGTTTGGCAGGGCCGGGTTTAAACCCACCACCCTCAGTATATGGGGCCAGCACCCTACCCACTGAGCCACAGGGATTCAATTTTTTTTAAATGATAAAATACTTAATCTTCAGTCTTGGCAAAGAATGCTGGTACAGTCTATATGCAAATGATCTTTTCATTAAAAATAATAATCAATTAAGCTTTATATAATTTTCTTATAATAAAATTGTAATGTACACCAAGACAGAGCCCATTTTGATTTTCTAGCTTTTCTACTGGTATAAAATAATGATTATAGATATGATTCTAGCCACAATTTTATAAATTCAATACTGACTGTATTAACTTCTTTCTGCTCAAGTGTTCCTAGAAATTGGTCTCCACATATTTCAGAAGAATATTATACTGACTTTCATATCCTTGAGTATTTTAATTAAAGCTTCCAAATTATCTTTTTTATAATTATATTTCTGTTGTAAATTGATTCACTGTGGTTCAGTAGGTAGGGCACCGGCCCCATATACGAAGGGTGGTGGGTTCAAACCCAGCCCTGGCCGAACTGCAACAAAAAATAGCTGGGCATTGTGGCGGGTGCCTGTAGTCCCAGCAAGAGAATCACCTAAGCCCAAGAGCTGGAAGTTGCTGTGAGCTGTGATGCCACGGCACTGTACCAAGGGCGATGGAGTGAGACTCTGTCTCAAAAAAAATAAAAAATTAAAAAAATAAAATATAGCTAAAATATTCTCTTATTCCTTTCCATTTTCCCCCATTTTTATCTTCCTTATATTATTTATAATGTTTCTGTCAATAGCATTGGTGAATTAAGGAGTGTATTAGGACTTCCTCAAGCTCTTCAACACAAAATAATTTCCTTCTAAGCTCCCATATTTCTGATCCTATTAACATATATTTATATTTGCATTTGATAAATTATTAAAACTTTTTAGGATATTTTTCCTTTTCAAATAATTTGAAATTTCTAGGAGGATGTCACTTTTTATTTTTGTCAATTTTTTTAAAGTAAAAAACAGAAAATTTTAAAACAAATAAAAGGCCCTCAGTAACTTTTAGAGATTGATTGCCTGGTCACATGCTACGCTTTAGTTTCTTATTAAAGTACATCTAGATTCTTTGCAAGATACTAATGGGGAATTACCGCCAGACTTAAGTATAAATGTCTTATTACCATATTTCATTGAAAATAAAAGCAAACTTTAGCTAAAGAAGTGAACCATTGCATATAAATGTGTGTGTATATGTGAAATATATGTAGAGAGGATATGTGTGTGTGTGTGTGCATTTGAAACATCTGGAGAAGGTTATCCTGATTACATTTATGTAAAAAGACAATTTACATTTTTTTTTTTTATTTATGAAATCTCTGTTTAGTTATATGCAATGGTAATTTTAGTTTGATTAAAAAAAACTGAAAATAGTTTTTCATCTACCATGGTGTTTATTCTTTATTTTTCCAAAACAGCATCTATTTAAGTAGCTAATAAGTAACATTTGGAAGTTCCTTAAAACAATGAGTAGCTCCAGTCTCACGACAGAAGCTGCGCTGGAGAATAATTTTTTTTTTTATAACAAGTGTAATTTAATTCCCTGTTCCTTCTTTAAGACATTGTAGATTGATTGTTCTAACATGGCAGCTACTTTTATTTCAAACACTTTAGACTGTCATGAAGATTCTACAAAGTGTTAGGTCCATACTAAAGTATAAATCTTTTCATATAGATTTTTGTGGAAAGTAGTATTATTTCATACATTTATTTTTGATTGAAAGCACTGAAATGATATTAATAGCTGTTATAATGGGAAAAAGTAGTCTTATTGAATTTCTGCTGATTGCTGAATACTTGTTCTTAGAATTTAAAATTTCAATGTTGGGTTCACTTTTTTACCTTCTCAGGTTAATTACTCACCTTGAAATGAGAAACATCCCATCTGTCTCTAATAGCACTTGACGTTATCATGAACACTGTCATATAATCATATTTGGGAGGAGGAATAAAGAAATCTAAAAATTTTATCTCTTTTTTCCTCTATATAAAAGGCTTTGTGATTGGAATGCTTGTGGTTGTAAATAACTACCTTTACTGAGTTTCAGAGAGTAGGTCACATTGCTCAATTAATTTACATAATTGCACATGTTTCTTATGGTAATTGCATTTATAAGTAGCAAAAGTTGGGAATTCATTCTGAATATATGTGATAAGCTTAGGTGATACCATACTGTATATAGTATTTTGTGGTTTATAATAAATATAGCATCATGCATGTAGTACATGGATAATGTTTACTCTTCATTACTTTAAGGAATATATTATTTTGTGAACTATATATCGTATGTATTTGTATTTACATTTATAATATGGTAAAGAAAAGATTTCTTTCTTCTAATTGCTTTCATTTATGTGAACATTTAAATTGAAATTCCTGAATTATAGCTTCCTTTTCTTAACTTGAACCTGTACTTCCTAACTGCATCAAGTGCTCAACATAGTATGTGTGATTTAATTACATTTGTAATTTCCAAATCAACAATGTAGCTGGGTTAATGTACAAACATGGAAAAACATGTTGCTGAACATAAAATCTGAAAAAAAATATTTTAAAATTTGAACTATTTTGTTTACTATAAAAATATAGTATAGGCTTTATTATACAAATGGCATATATGTATATCTGAGTGTGGGCGTCTTTACAGTTTTAATACTTACTCACATGCATACATGCATAAGTGTGTGTCTATTTTTATATGAAATATGTGATATATATTCTGTCTATAATCTCACAAATATTTGGGAAAATACTGTAGTATATTTATCTGTGAGGAAAAAAATAAAAATAAACAATTTAATCTCATAACCATACTATATAGAATTGAAGCAATAAGTGCAGAAGGATGCTGAAATAGAAGAAACTAAGCAATTCTGTCTGTGAGCTTATGGTATAGTGAGATGTGCAGAATGAGAGATTTAAGGATGGTTGACAAATCTTTCAGCTTCAAGTTTTTTAGAAAACATGACCATACCAGGAGAGGTACTTTTTCTGACTATCTTAATATGAATTTTATATTTTCACTTACCTGCACCAGTCCAGAAATTCACTAGAAATATCTAAGACAACAAACAGTACTATAGAGATTTCTAAACTTATGACTTCCATCCCCCTAAATTGTTACCATTCTTACTATGGTAAGAGTATTAGAACTTTTGCCTCTTTCATTGTTTTTCTATGTTTTTTCAGAGCCTCCATTAATCTCCATTCTAAATCTGAGGCATAGAAAATGAGTCTTTCTTCTTGAGACCACTCTATATCTTAGGCAATCTTCTCAAAAGTTAATTTCCAAATATATTATAAATATAAATGTGCGTGTTGCTCTTGGCATCAGTTAGTGGCTTCTTGAAGAAAAGAATGCTAAATAAATATTTGTTAAAATAGTGACTCAATAAAACAGATATTCCTCTACAAATACACACATATAGAGAGTAAAATAACTGCACTGGGTAATGGATTTGTTACATGTTTAATGCCATGACCAGCCATATAATCTCAAGAAACCTCATGTCTATGTATTTGAAAAATGTATATTTCTTTTTTTTTTTTTAATTTATAAGATTTATTTCACTAACTCTATATGTTAAGTTAAAAGGGAAAAACAAATCTTTTCTGAGGATAGGATACCTAGGACAGATGGCAAGTTTCATGTATATAAGGACTACAATAAAATTGAAAGCCAGGACATTAGTGTTTATAAAACCTCAATCAGGTTAAAGTTGGCATGATGGTAAAATCAGTTGTACAAATAAAAAATGATTAGGCTAAACCATTGATTACTTAGAAATCTTTAGCCCAGCAGGTATAAACCTGCTGGAGCCCATGTATATCTTGAACCTGGAGCATAAGTAAAGTCTCTCATCTAAAAATTTCATATACCAAACTTATAATACCTGAACAGTGTGATTTCCATGTTGTCAAAAGAAAATGCAGTCCCAGTGTGGTGAACTACCATAAGCTGTCACATTTAAAAGTTATATTCCCATAACTTTGGTTATCATAAGCTAATAAAACCTGGAGTAAAAATAATACGCTATATAACAGGTGCTAGCCCAAGTGTGTATTTCCTATTGATTCTTTCTGGCCACTTTAATTTGAATGCATTTGCAATAATATCATTCCCTCTAAGTACTGGTAACCTAAATAAAAAAGAGCTAAAACTTTTGATACTTTACTTATTCTTAAGCAGAAAGTTCTTAAAAATAAATCTGAATGAATCCAATTATTTATAAACCATTTATTTAATTTGGCCCAGCACCTGTAGCTTAGTGGCTGAGGCACCAACCACACACATCAGGGCTGGTGGGTTGGAACCCAGCCCTTACCTGCCAAACAAAAATGACAAGTATAAACAAAAAATAGCTGGCATTGTGGTGTGTGCCTGTGGTCCCAGCTACTTGGGAGGCTGAGCCATGAGAATGGCTTAAGCCCAAGAGTTTGAAGTTGCTGTGAGCTGTGACCCCACAACATTCCACCGAGGGCAACATAGCGAGACTGTCTAAAAAAAAAAAAAAAGAGAGAGAGAGAGAGAAAAGTGGATGAAGGACTTAAATACATAAAACCGGAAACCATGAAACTACTGAAATAAAACAAAACACTGGAGAAATGCTTCAGAACCAATGAATCTTGGAAAGGACTTCTTCAGAAATATCCCTAAAGCACAGGCAACCACAACAAAATTGAGAAAAATGGGATTATATGGAGCTAAAAAGCTTCTGCAAAGCAAAAGAAACCACTAACAAAGTGAAGAGACAACCCACAGAATGAGAGAAAATATTTGAAAACCACCCATCTGAAAGGGAATTAATAACTAGAAAATATAAGGAGCTCTCACAAGTCAATAGGAAAAAATAAAATAATGTGATTTTTAAATGGGCAAAGAATCTAAATCGACATTTCTCAGAAGTCCTTCCAATGGCCAAAAGGTGTGTGATAAACTGCTGAACATCATTAGTAATCAGAGAAATGCAAATCAAATCCACAATGACAGGGTATTCTCATTTTAGTTAAAATGGCTTCTATGTAAAAGACAAGCCATAACTAATGCCAGTGAGGATGTAAAGGAGACCCTCGTATACCATTAGTGGGAAATGAAATCAGTGTGATCATCATGGAAAACAGTATAAAGGTTTCTCAAAAACTTAAAAATAGAACTACTATAGGACATAATAATCCCACAGCTTGGTAGACGTGGGGGTACCAGCCCCAACTGTTCTGTGGGTTCCCTCCCAGTGGCTTGGCTGAAATGGGAAGTCAAGGAAAAATAAAAAATCAAGACACAAAGAGAAAGTTTAAGAAGTAGCTGGGCAAGGAAACTGCACACCCTTTCTCCTGAGGTTCAACAAGGCATGCAGCTATGTTTTTATTTCATACCACGTGTCTTAATCATAAGTTTCATGAGGGAATGGAAAACAATTATGTTATGGTTCTTACCATGCTTGCATTTTAATTGGATAGATTTACTTTTTACTTTTATTGCTCTAAGGTATGTATGATCTTTAACACAAACCAAACATGGAAACATGAAAACGATCTAAGAGCGGGACTTCAGAGAAGACCTCAATTAGGCCATACACACAAATCACAGGAGCGACAATTAATAGTCAAGCAGCTTTCCGCTCCGACAGACGGGTGCTTCTGGACATAACAAGGTGACAGAAGAAAAGAGATATGTTATCTCCTTTTCAGGGCAGGAGAAGATCTTGCCATCTTTAACAAGGATTAAACATTCTGCATACTCTTGACTTTACAAAAGCACTCCCTCTATCAGAGCAAGTAGCCCTGCCCACCCAGGTGAGTGTTGCCTGCTTAGAGACCTCTGTAGCTGAGCAGTTGCACTAGGGGGAGAGGGAGAAATTTTAGCAAGACGCTTCTTGAGTTTTAAACATGTCAGGCCTGTGGCAGCACATTTTGCACTGGGTTCAGGGTTCTCCGAATCTACTTTTCTCCTGTTTCTGTTTTCCTTTGCCCATTCTCTACAATCATTTTTTTAACTCAATTCCTAACATACTTATAACTAATACTTGAATATTTGTTTTAAGCTTATTAAATCATTATTACTAGGAATGCAAGCACATCAGGATATGACTCTTCTCTTAAGTATTCCTACATGCACCTGCAGCATGTATCCAAAAGAAAGGAAATCAGTATATCAATAAGGTATCTCTACTCTCAGGTTTATTGCAACACTATTTATAATAGTTAATGTGGCTTCAACCTAAATGTCCATTAATAGATGAATGGATTAAAAAAAAAATTGTGGCACTTATAGCCAGGGGAATATCATATAGTCAAAAAAAGGGAATGAAATCCTGTTATTTGTAACAAGGATGGAACTGGAGGGCATCATATTAAGTGAAATAAATAAAGCTCAGGAATACAAATCTTGCATGTTCTCACTCACATATAGGAAATAAGTTACAAAACAATTGTTCTCATGGAGGCATAGAGTACAGTGATGTGGTGGGGACACAATGTGATGGTTAATGAGTGGATAATACATATAGGTAGAATGAACAGTATTTGATACCACAAGGAAAGGACGATAGTCAACAATAATTTAGGGTATACTTAAAGTAACTGAAAAAGTCAAATTGGAACATTTCTAACACAAAGAAATGAATAATGGTTAGCTGATGGATCCACCAATTGCCCTAAATTATTAATACACGTTATATGCCTGTATCAAAAATCACATGTACTCTGTGAATACATAGAACTATTAATGTATGCATAATAATTATAAAATTAAAAACTTCCACAAATATGATAAAAAATTAATATTTTTCTAATATTTTCATTGTATCATTGCCATATAATTTTTTGAAGGGTAAATCAGACAGTCACATTCTAGTAAACACAGTATTTTAACACATATGCCTTTTGTCCATTTGTTGTGCTTGACTACTTTGGATACTTGGAAAAAGAATTTATTTACACCATTTTTGCACAACTAAATCATAATGTAGGGCAAGTCTAACAGTTTCTAAAGTCATTAAATGCTAATCCAATAATATATTGTGAGGACTCAGCAATACTGATCTTAGAAATAATGTTTCTACCTTTTTCAGATCAGTTATTTTTATAATTTTTAAAATTTAACTTATATTCAACATTTTTAATGGCCTACAAAAATCACAGGAAGCATTATTCAGCAAATTGAAGTCAAAGAAGGTACTTTTGATGAGATATAGTGATTTTACAACTGGGAATACTTCATAGGGTAAAGTATGATTTTTCAGAGGTTTTTAATTAAATAAGAATTAAAATTTTATCTAGCTATGATCATTGAATCATGTTTTATTCATTGAAATAAATAAATTGTTGCCATTAGAACTAATTTTATTGCCTTATTTAACACTTCAACTATTTTATGAATTATATTAATTTTGTTTTTCTTCAATAGAGTTTATACCTATGAAATTATTTTTTCTTCACACAGATGAATACTATATTAATAATATAAATGTGAAATCTCTTAAAACAAGAAATATACCAAGATAATCACTAGTAGTCATCTAGTAAGCTAACCTGGTGATTCATTAGATTCTTAAATAATGATTTTAATAGGTTGTAGGAGCCTTAAAATACCACATGACATTATTGAAAAAGAAAAGGAATACAACAATGTCAAAATATTTTATCTATCACTTCTCTTGGAACCTGCAAATTCCCAACTACAGATGCCTCTCTTTGAGTTTTAAAAGCGTTTAAAATGAATATTCCAAACTGCAATCTGTTTTTTACCCACTTTGTTGGTATTAAAAAAAAAAAAAAAAAAGTGTCTGGCACAATGTCAGTGCTCAAGAAATGTTTGTCAACTGAATAGATAAATATTATCAGGCTATACATTTTTTATTTTTTAGTAGATGTCTCTGGTAATGGAATAAAGAAGTATAAATAGCAAGAATCTAGTGAAATAGAAATAGGCCAACTTCACAAAGTTGTTCAGTTGTCATTGAACAAAGAGCTGCCAATCCAAAGGAAACTCCTCATCAGATCAATGGAATTTTTGTGATTATTGTTTTTCTTAAACTGTCTTCTCAAACTATTTTTCCTTTTTTTCCCAAAGGCACAAGTAAAGAACCATAATTTATGTATATTGAAATCTCTAATGTTGCATATAATTCTAAGCATTAAAAAAGATTACCATTACCTGATATTATAGTTTTAATGTTAACATTCTCTCAACCCAAAATAATAAAAAATTTAAAAAGTAAAATATTTTAGATAAAAACCATTGGTGCTTAATTTTAAAATTGCCCTCAATATAAATATGCCATTCATTTCTCTTTTTAGGGATAAGGTGACAAACATGGCCTTCAGTTCTAAGTGTAGTAGAAATAATTAGTAAAAGGAAATACCATAATAAATGTAGCCACCGCTTTTGAAAATTATTCTAAGCAAATGATTATACTCTGACAGGAATGTAATAGGAACACTTCAAATTACCATTGTTACTATGACAATTATTTGTATTATACATTCTAGCTAAAATAAAATACCTATAGTCTGAACCTGCCAAAAAGCTTCGTTTTTTTATTTGTTTATTTGGTTGTTTGGTTGGTGTTAGTTTTCATTTTTATTTGTTCCTTTGCATGAAGTGATTATCTCACCAAATATGTTTATCCATTACCTTATTGATTCTTTCTTTAAAATGTAAAGCCACTATTGAAAAAAAAAGTCACTTGATTCAAGGAGGGAAAATAAAAACAGAGTACTTCTGGTTTTAGTAAAGAATTCTAATCTGTTCTTATCCTTCTACTATATGAATATGACATTGGGCAAGTTTTTGTATGTCATTCTTTCATGCTGTGATAATTAATTATTTTTATTCTCTTTCAAACAGATACAATGTTTTCAAAGACAAAGCAATGTCTTAGTCAATATAGCATGCTAAATTGCTAACATAGTGTGGGCTTACTCAAGTACACACATTAATACTAGTATATTAAGAGGTGGCCCATAAATACAAGAGGCTATGATAAGTTCTTCCTTTGGTGTATAGCCACTGCATTTTAAAAGGTAGAAAAAAATAAAATTAAAATTAAAGAAATTTGATTTCAATTTAACTCAACAAACATTTATTGTTTTAGGAAATCATCTGAAATGGTTGTCTTCAAATGTACTCATGTTGTACTTTCAGTAGTAACACACACAAATAATTCAAATATATTTTTAAAAATCATGATAAAAGGCATGTATTGTTTATAAAAATGGCTAATAAATTCACTACCTTCAATGTAAAAATGATTAGAGAATATACAAAAGTATATAAAAATAAATTTTACAATGGTTTGTATCAAAACTTAATAGATTGTCCATTTATCCCCAAAGTAAGTCTTTGCTGTTAAATAAATATGTAAACTTAATATTGATGCTTTTAAAATGAAAAGCATATTTTCACATATGAACAGTAAATGTCATCATAGAACAAAGATATAGAAAGAAAAAAGTGGGCCTATCATATATAAGAATAGACATTACATACCTATTTAAAATGGTAGAAGTCCCACTCAGACATGCAATGCTGGTCTATCTGTAAAATGGTTTTATCTGAGACTTGAGTACTACCACAAGTATAGTCTAGTCTACAGTATGTGTAAAGTACTTAAACAGTCTCAGGTCTTTAATGACCATAGAAATTTTTTATATTTTACTGATCATAAAAACAAACATGCAGAGGACGCAAAGAGCCAGATGACCTCTGAGCAAGATGATTTGCAGCTAGGGACAGACCTTTGGCCGATTCGTCCACTGATGCTCCTTGTGGAGAAAGAGCTTGAGCCCATAATGATCCGTAGGCATGCAATCATTATCTAACTCCCCTCACCTGTCATGTGCTGTGTCAATAAAAGGCTACTGCAGTGGGTGCCCAGGGCTATCCTTCAAGCAATTTTAGCCTGCCTTCTGGAATCTTGTAATTCTTTTTTTTTTTTTTTTTTTTTTTTTTTTTTTATTAAGTCTTTTGCATGTAGATCCTAAATACATTTTTGCCAATTTCAGTGTGTTGATTATTTGTACAAATTGAAGTGTTTACATCATACTAATCAATATAGCTTTCACCTAATTTACCCAATTATAACATTAGGACATTTGTGCTCTACAATTGATAGATCCAACTTGTACTTGCAATGTGCTCCATAGTTGTGGTCCCCCTACTATCCCATACTATCCTTCCCACCCTGTCCCTATCCCTCTCTATCCCCAACCCACTCCCTCCCCTTCACTTCTTCATCTTAGGCTAAAATTGTGTTTTATTTTTTATATGCAAGTGTGAGTTATTATAAATTGGTTTCACAGTAGTACTGAGTACATTGGATTTTTTTTCCCCATTCCTGAGATACTTTACTAAGAAGAATATTTTCCAGTTCCATCCATGTAAACATAAAAGAGGTAAAGTCTCCATTTTTTTTTTTTTTTTACTGCTGCATAGTATTCCATGGTATACATATACCACAACTTATTAATCCATTCATGTGTCAATGGGCACCTGGGCTTCTTCCATGACTTGACTATTATGAATTGAGCTTCAATGAACAATCTGGTGTAAATATCTTTATTGCCAAATGATTTTTGGTCCTTTGGATATACACCTAGAAGAGGAATTGCAGGATCAAATGGCAGGTCTACATTTAGATTCCTGAGTGTTCTCCAAACTTCCTTCCAAAAGGAAC
>CAUYPK010066518.1:0-18622 GCA_963574355.1 Loris lydekkerianus | reverse complement strand
ACCTGCAATGTTTCCTAGGGCCCACACAGCTTGTTCACTGATATGAGCATGGGGAGATGCCAACAGAGAAATGAATGCTGGAATAGCACCTCCATCTACCACAGCCTTAGTCTGTTCTGATGTCCCAGAAGCAATGTTAGTGCCCAAGCAGATTCAAATTGAATGTGACTACAATCAGTTCTAGGCAAGAAGGACACAAATTCTGGGATCAAACCAGCTCGGATTATATTGTCGATGGGAGGCTGTTTTTCTCTAGAAAGTAGTTTCCTGGCAGCCTGAGTAGCTTGGAGCTGGTTTTCCATATTGGTGCTGTTTATACCTTTGACAATGTCATCCACAGACCAATTTACAGTACCCTGGTGGTTTTGGTTTTCCTGAAGTGGAGAAGTAGCATCATCAGGAAAAGAGCTTACATTTCTCCTTTTCAGCATCTGGTCATCTTTCTTAGCTTTCCTCAACTCCACATTAACTTCTATTCGGCATCGCCTCATTTCTGTACTGTCTTTTCCCTTATTCTTGAACCTGTTAAGTCGGGCAGCTGGTGAATTAGCATTCTCATTGGTGGACATGGTTATGAGACAAAGGGAGATAGCTGCACAGCTAGCTCAAGCTTCCACAGGAGGTGGTGCGGGACTCAAAAGATCTGGGTCGGCTGCCCTGGAAACGTCCACTGCAGCTCAGGCAGAACACCGTGTCCTCTTGTCCTTCTTGACACACACCAAGAACACTCCTGACTCAAGGCATCTAAAACCACTGTCCCCACAACCCAGAAGTCCCTTCCTCCAGATAGCTCCCATGACTCACTCCTTTAATTTCTCAGATCTCTGCTAAATGGTCACCCTTGACAGTCCACCAACAAGCACTTCCCTCTCCCCCTTACACCTTGCATCGTTTGAAACATCTCAATAATTTTTTCTTTTCTTTTTTTGAGATAGAGTCTCACTCCATACCCTTGGGTAGAGTGCCACGGCATCATCATAGTGCACAGCAACCTCAAACTCCTGGGCTCTTTTTAGTACAGAGGGAGTCTCACTCTTGCTGAGGCTGGTCTTGAACTCCTGAGGCTCAAGTAGTCTGCTCTCCTCGGCCTCCCAGAGTGCTAGGATTATAGGGGTGAGGCACTGTGCCTGGTCTCTCAACAACTTCTAAACCTTTAAATGTCCATCATTAAGGAATTCCCCATCATAAAGAATTGCCCACCTTAGTTAAAATTTTCAAATTCTATTACATAAATGAGCATTTAATTTGTTCATGTAATGGGCAATGATTAACAAGAAACAGAAATAAAAGAATATCCATAATCTCTAGGAAAACATTCCCCTGACTCCGTTTCCCCATGATCAATTTTGGCACCACAATCTTCCCACAATTCTTCTCCACCTTGGCCTCCTATCCTTCTCACAAACTCAGACTCCTTAATCCTTTCTCTCTGCCTTCTCACTCCTTTCTATCCATACAGGCATACCCCAGCTAAGCTCTGTGCTGGACCAAGGAATTAACTTCCCCTAGTTCCCTCTCCACTAGCAGCGTCACAAGCCAGCTCAAAGCACCCCTGACCAGCCCCTTTCTCTTTTCAGAGTCAAAGTGGAATTCCTGACCCCAGTTCATTAATGGGACTTCTTTTATCCCTTACCCTCACCTCTCACTCTGATGCCTGATAAACTAATCTTTCAGCTATGCAAACTTTCTTGCTGTTCCCGCATTCTGTTAAACCTTTATACTATAAAAATTGTAGTAGGGGCGGTGCCTGTGGCTCAAAGGAGTAGGGCACCAGCCCCATATGCCGGAGGTGGCGGGTTCAAACCCAGCCCTGGCCAAAAACAGCAAAAAAAAAATTGTAGTAGGTATAAATTATTCAGAGGTTGTGAAGACTTTGCATTTTTTCTTTAAACGTTAACATGTGTCTTTAAGAACATAAAAATTATTTCTGCCACTGAAAACCTAAGATTAAATAGATTTGCTCTGTTTTATTAATTTAGCAGAGCACATACCTAATATTATCTCATTTTATTCTACTTCAGGTAAGGCATGTATAGCTTTAGAAAAATGTATTAAATGTATCATAGTATGGGACCTTCCCTGTAAAATCCCAGTAAGAGGTTGCTATTTTTAATTATTAAGTATAAGTGAGCACTGCATTTTAAATTTAAATATTGAGAAGAAACAGAAGTTATTAAAATACAAACTGACAACTGCTTAATAATGTATTTATGTTTATCTACGTGACATAAGAACAGTTAAATTTCTATTGTTTTTAATTTTTTCTTATGATTATTTACATACTTAATCAGACTGCATATCATCCTATTAGCCAATAATCTCCTCACTATTGCCCTTTTTAATCTTTTTAATCATAACTATATTGGTGGGTTTGTTTTTTTTTTAACTGTTCAGGTTGATTACTTGATGACATTAGGGAATTATTTTTTAATGTCTTAGGTGTGATAATGGTATGGTAACTTTTTAAAGTTCTTACCTTTCAGAGATATATCTACTGAGATATTTACAGATGAAAGAAGATTAGCAAGGAGGCTGAGTGATGGGTACATCAGTTCATTAAATCATTCTACTTTTGTAATTGTTGGGAAATTTCCATACGAGTTTTTTTTAAGATAGAAATAAAATTTCCATGTTAAAATGCTTACAGTAAAAGTTTTTTTTAAGCCTATTAAGAGAGATGGTTCTTTCTGTTCATATAAATATTCACCAATTTTTTTTACTCAAGAAATACTTCAACAATCTTTTTTCTTTTTCATTAAATCATACCTATGTACATTAATGCAATCATGGGGTACAATGTGCTGGTTTTATATACAATTTGAAAAATTTTCATCAAACTGGTTAACACAACCTTCATGGCATTTTCTTAGTTATTAAGGCATTTATATTCTACACCTAGTAAATTTCACATGTACCCTTGTAAGATGCACCATAGGTGTAGTCCCACCAATTACCCTCCCTCCACCCATCCTACTCCTACCCCTCCCCTCTGTCTCCCCTTTCTCCTTCTTCTTGGGCTATAATTAGGTTATAGCTTTCATATTAAAGCTATAAATTGGTTTCATAGTAGGGCTGAGTACATTGGATACTTTTTCTTCCATTCTTGAGATACTTTGCTAAGAATATATTCCAGCTCCATCTATGTAAACATTTTATAGGTAAAGTTTCCATCTTTCTTTAAGGCTGCATAATATTCCATGGTGTACATATACCATAATTTATTAATCCATTCATGGGTCAATGGGCACTTGGGCTTCTTTCATGATTTAGCAATTATGAATTGGGCTACAATAAACATTCTGGTACAAATATCTTTGTTATAATGTGATTTCTGGTCTTCTGGATATATACCTAGTAGAGGAATTGTAGGATCGAATGGCAGGTCTATTTTTAGATCTCTAAGTGTTCTCAAACATCTTTCCAAAAGGAAAATATTAGTTTGCATTCCCACCAGCAGTGTTTCCTTTTCTCCACATCCACGCCAACATCTCTGGTTTGAGGATTTTGTGATGTGGGCTAATCTTACCGGAGTTAGATGATATCTCAAAGTATTTTTGATTTGCATTTCTCTGATGATTAAGGATAATGAGCATTTTTTCATATGTCTGTAGGCCGTGTGCCTGTCTTCTTCAGACAAGTTTCTCTTCAAGTCCCTTGCCCACCTCAACAACCTTTTAAAGAATGCCTGTAAGAGGCCATAAAGCAGTTTATCAAAATGTTAGCAACTATTGTTTCTGGTTGGGGGGAATTATGGGTGGTATGTGTTTTCTTTGTTATTACAAGATTTTGATTTTTTGTTTTTTTGTTACAAGTTTTTGTATTTCTAAAATAAGCATATATTATTAAAGTCAAAAATAATCAATTTTTCTGATTATATGGAATTATGATTTTTCCATGTCAAGCATAGAAAACCTGTTTATACCATACATCTCTGGATCCTCTTCTACGTTTACCATGAAAAATATTAATAAACACATGAACACAAGAGTCCCACTGCCCATAAAACTACCTGCTTTATGACAGCAGGATAGAATGAATGAGTTTTAACTGACATTGGGGAAAGGAGAACTAGAGGCAATAATTTTGGAATGATGGGAAGGCTGGTAAGATTTTGGTCTCACTCTGGCAAGGCAGACTTATTGACTCATACAACTGAGTGCTCATAATGGACTCTGAGAGCAGATAGTCCAGAGGAGTCAGGTATTTCTGGGAACGTGATATGTGATATCTTACACTATTTTCATTTTAAGTTTAGCTTGAGGAAGATTCATGTCTGTCTATATGACAAAAATATAGCTATATTTTTGTTTTCTCTTGTTTTTCTTTTAGATTATTAGGGAGATAGGAGAGAGGAAAATTTTTTCTTCATCATTGAGTCAGAAGAAACAGTTAACGTGCTTTGACTATTTGTCCCAACATCATCCTCTCCTTCCTGTCCCCCATATCATTTTATTTTGAGTAGAATTAGCTGCCCATTCTGTACGTGAGAACTAGTAGAGAGGCTCTGGAGGTCCTTGCTCACAAACATCAGGACTCCCAATGCCCGGTATTAGAAACGTTAAGGTCTTTGGGGAAGATATCATGTCGCTATTCCTTTTTTTTTTTTTTTTTTTTGGGAGACAGAGCCTCAAGCTGTGACCTTGGGTAGAGTACCGTAACATCACAGCTCACAGCAACCGCCAACTCCTGGGCTCAAGCAATTCTCCTGCCTCCACCTCCCAAGTAGCTGGGACTACAGGTACCCGCCACAAAGCCCGGCTATTTGTTGCAGCCGTCATTGTTGTTTGGCTGCCGGGGCTGGATTCAAACCCGCCAGCTCAGGTGTATATGGCTGGTGCCATAGCCGCTTGAGCCGCTTGAGCCTCTATTCCTTACTTCAACAAATATTTGGTACCTATTCTGTGCCAAGCACCCTTCTTGACACTAGGAATACACCAAGATCCCTAATCTCATGATGTTTACCTTCTTGTGGTAAGAAGCACAAGTAAACAAAGATAAACATAAATAAGACAAATAGTGCCAAGAGTTATGAAGAAAATAAAACATAACAGAGTGGAGGTGATAGGGTAACCAGGGCAGAGGGCTACAACAGTGGCAGAGTAGTCAGAAAGGCCTAAGACACCAGAGAGGAGGTGGGGGCCAAGTGGCCCTGAAGGAAAAGCAGCAAAGGCAAAGGCCCAGGGAGAGGCCAAACGTGGTGTGTTAGAGGAACAGAAAGCAGCACATGAGGACGCGATGCCACGTGGCTCAGAGAGATGGGCAGGCAGGGTCTTCTGACCTCACTAAGGAGCCTGGGTTTTTGTTGTTGTTGTTGCAGTTCGGCCGGGGCTGGGTTTGAGCCCGCCACCCTCGGTATATGGGGTCGGCGCCCTACTCACTGAGCTATGGGTGAGGCCACATCTCTGGTGCATCTTAGAATGGGTACAGGTGATTGCACTAATGTACACAGCTATGATTTAACAATTAAAAAAAAAAAAAGTTTAAAAAAAAGGAGCGCCTGGGTTTTATTCTAGGTGCAAGAGGAAACCAGGAAACCATCAGAGGTGGATTTTTTTGTTGTTGTTGGTAGTATGACTAAATTTTTTTTAAGTATAGTAAAATACATGTAACAAAATACACAATCTTAGCCATTTTAAGTGTATATTTCAGTGGTATTAAATACATTCATATTGTTGTACAACCATGACTAGCATCCATTTCCAGAACTCTTACATCTTGTAAAACTAAATGTCTCATCAGAAGCTTTTAAGAAAAGCAGTGACATGATCTATGTTTTAAAAAAAAAAAATTAATTTAATCACTTGGTGGAGAATTGATTATAGGAAGGTTTAGGAGCTTACCAAAGTAGATGGAGTCAGGATACATTCTGTGGGCACAGATGACATTATTGCTGCTAATTTGGATGTAAGTATGAAATAAAGAAATGAGAAGAGATGACTTCCAGAATTTTCTATCTTCATCATCTAACACATAGCAAATAGCTAATGTTTAGTGCATAAATGAGTAAATATTGATTTAACATTAAAAAGTAGGAGCCTTTCTTCCTGGAAAACCAGGATGACAAAAATGAAAACTACCATGGAATGGACACGGGAGATAACTTTTTTCTAGTATCTGTACTAATTGTGTCCTTATAACATGGATAAAGACTACTCAGCTAGTTCATGTCAGCATGAGCTGCCTAATTTTAACATTAACATTAAAAGTGAATCTTTTAAATGTATACAATAAGTTAAATTTTATTAATGCTTAATAAATTTTATGTATATTATTTCTTGCTTTTCTTTTTCTTTCTTTTTTTTTTTTTTTTTTTTTTTTTTGTAGAGACAGAGTCTCACTTTATCGCCCTTGTTAGAGTGCCATGGCGATAACTCACAGCAATCTCCAACTGCTGGGCTTAGGCGATTCTCTTGCCTCAGCCTCCAGAGTAGCTAGGACTATAGGCACCCGCCACAAAACCCAGCTATTGTGTTGTTGTTGTTGCAGTTTGGCCACGGCCAGGTTTGAACTCACCACCCTTGGTATATGGGGCCGGCGCCCTACCCACTGAGCCACAGGCACCACCCCTATTTCCTGCTTTTCTAATCAATAGCTTTGTAAACTTTGAGACTATGATGCTATGGGCCACCTCCCCAGAGATTACAGCTATACACAAATTTGATGATTTGTAGAGTTTATGGACCTTCTAAAGTCCACCCATAGACCAATCTCAAGTTTAAGAAGCTTATGCTGTAGCTAGTGCTAGAGTTATATATCATTATGGGAGTCTTATTAACTTGGCCCTGGAACCTTTGGAGAAATGCTTTCAAAGAGTTTGCCTTCATTACCATCCATAATAGGAGAACTATCAATAACCAATATTAATATCAAAAACTCTCTACATCCCCAGCAACTTTTATTTAAAGTATTATCCATAAAGCAAATCAAGATCCCCTTTATAAGACCACAGTTGATAAATTTCTTGATTATTCACCTCTAGGAAAAATACTGTAATATTTACACTTTAAAGAAAACAGAAAATAGGTGGCACCCTTAGGACAGCTGTTACAGGACCACCCACATACACCCAGGCAGGCAGGTTCAGACCCGGCCCAGGCCTGATAAAAACAACAACTACAAAAAAAAAAAAAAAAAGCTGGGTGTTGTGGCAGGCAACTGTAGTCCCAGCTACTTGGGAGGCCGAGGCAAGAGAATCGCTTCAGCCCAAGAGTCTGAGGATGCTGTGAGCTATGACGCTATGGCACTCTACCCAGGGCAACAGTTTGAAACAGAGTCTCAAAAAAAAGAAAAAAGATGGTGAATAAAGCCCTTCCTTTTATTAAAAAAAAAAAAAAAAGAGGAAAACATATCATATATTTATGCTTACTTTTTAAACTTGAGTTCTCAGCTAATAGTTAAAATGTAGTGTCCCATTAATCACTATATTACCTACATTTTTCCCTCATATGCTTGGATCTTAATATATTTACTATGAGCATTTTAAGTCTTTTTTTTTTTTTAAAGATGAAATGCAAATTATGTGTAATCATATGCAAACTTTATGAGGAGTTTGAGACCAGCTTAAGCAAAATCAAGACCCCTTCTCCACTAACAACAGAAAAATTAACTGGGTGCTATGGCAAGTGCCCATAGTCCCAGTTATAGGGGAGACTAAGGCAGGAGGATCACTTGAACCCAGGAATTGAAGGTTTTATGAGTTAGGCTGACACCACTGCCCTCTAGCCCAGGCAACAAAGTGAGAGTGTCTAAATAAATAAATAAATAATTTTGGGGGGAAAGATAAGAAAATAGATTTTAAGGCCATACATAGTAAATGGCAGGAGGTAGACAGGATTTCTGTACTTTACACCCAGATCTGCCACTCACCACTCAGGAGACCTTAGGGGAAAAAAAAAACGCTTAAATTTCTTGAAGCCTCAGACTTTTGGTCTCTACAATTGGGTTAAGAGAATATACCACACAGAGTTCCAGTAAGAACGGATCACCAACCCATACTCACCTATTAATAAGGAGGTGGCCAAGAAACCCATCCTTCTCTGTTTACTGATGAAATGATAAAACCAAAGTTGGGGGCTGACAGATTTATTTTAGTGGAATGCACAGCAAAACAATGGACATTGCCTCTCCATTAAGCTCACCCCTGCTCAACCTCACAAATGTTACTTCCACAAAATACTCAGGCTTAAAGACAGAGAATG
The DNA here is from genome assembly GCA_963574355.1 of Loris lydekkerianus. Lineage (NCBI taxonomy): Eukaryota > Metazoa > Chordata > Mammalia > Primates > Lorisidae > Loris > Loris lydekkerianus. The sequence continues at coordinate 10,424 of CAUYPK010066518.1, read as the reverse complement.
AGGAAAGGAAGAGAGCTGCTGGATGAAGAGAAAGCCCAGGCTTGGGCTCGCTGGTTTAATCATCTCTGCTAAGATATATTTTTTCCTTTTACATTTTCAGTTGTGATTTAGGGGTAGGTTTTATAACATATGGAACTCAGAACTAGGTACATCATTGCACTGCCCTGAGCTTTGGTTTTCCTACTTGTATGTAACATGCAGGATGTATTAATATAACCCTTGTCCCACCATGTTCTACAGTGAAGCTTGTAGAAATAATAAATGTCATCACTCATAGACAATGAGTGATAGAGCAGGGCAATTTAGGAGCTTCAAAACTTCAGTGTAAAGCTATACTCAGAGGTAAGCCAAACAGCAAAGTTATGAGCACTGCCTCTCCATTCTCCATTAATTAATATCACCTCTACCCAACCTCACAAATGCTATTTCCACAAAATACTCAGGCAGTATTATAAGTTAGAAAAGCACCAGGCTGTCTCTGAGAAAATGTTTCTAGTCCCAACATGCTAAATAGGCTTGTGGCCTTGGCAGAACAACCTCACCCTGCCTCAGGGTCATCAACCATAGCAGAAGTGGGCCTAAATGTCCTTACAGTCCTCTCAGCTGGAAACTCTTAATCTTAAAAGAAATGATCTACATATTTACATCCCTGCAAAAGTTTCACATATTAGCCCCTTGGATAGGATAACTCCCAGGTGTGTCCCAGTGGGACTGAGCACAAGCTGCCCACATTAGTAGTGGCCTCTTCATAATATTTCCCTGTCTCAATTCCCCACTCTCAAAATGCTGGTACTCTGGGCATAGTGGCACATGCCTGTAGTCCCTGCTAGGTATAGGAGCCTGAGGTGGGAGAAGCCCTGGGGCCCAGGAGTTTGAGATTAGTTCTGGTTAGTTAACCAAAAAATTGTTAATAGTGATACTTACATACCTTTACAAACATTTACTTTACCTTAAAACATATACTTATGAATTAGTTCTCCCGTTTTCCAAAGTAGTTCTAAGACTTTCCTTGAAGAGGTCCTGACCAATATGTCTGATATAAACCAAACCTAGAACTTATCTTTTACTATTTCCAGTTTTAATTTTCTACTTGGATCAAAACCAAACATCTAAACAAAGTTGTAAGGAAAGCTCAGGATATTATCCTTCAAGTTTTTACAATTTCCTTACTGCTCTTTCACAGTTTTTCTGACCACTTTTTTTGTAAATCACTTTTATGGAACCTTTCCAAAGAATTCAACTTTCCCTACACAGAAATAATAATACTATTTATTTTCTTTCTTTCTTTTTTTTTTTTTTTTTTTTTGAGACCGAGTTTGACTATGTTGCCCTCAGTAGAGTGCTGTGGCTCACAGTTCACAGCAATCTCCAGCTCTTGGGCTTAGACGATTCTCTTGCCTCACCCTCCCGAGTAGCTGGGACTACAGGCGCCTGCCACAACACCCAGCTATTATTTTTTGTTGATATTGCAGTTTGGCTGGGGCCAGGTTTGAACCCACCACCCTTAGTACATGGGGCCAGTGCTCTACTCACTGAGCCACAAGTGCTGCCCAATACTCCTTGCTTTTGTATTTATGTTTCATTAAGTTTACGCATTTATCTAAATGATCTATCACAATAACTGGTATAACCGGCACCAAGATGTTTGCAATAAATACAACAAACTCCTGTTAAGCCAATAATCCACCAGATGGAGAAGGGGATGAGCAATTAGAAGCCAGTGTTCATCCTGCCTGAGCACCACTCAGTCTGCTCTATGTTGGGAAACAAAGAGCATAGGCTTATAGGTCAATTAGTGTTGATGGAATTGCATTTGCATTAAGATTAACTATAAGCAAGTTGCCAACATCCAAATGTTTTTTTTTGTTTGTTTGTTTTTTGTTTTTAGCAGGGCAGGGCTTGGTTCAAACCCTCCAGCCCTGGTGCATGTGGCCGGTACCCTACCTACTGAGCTACAGGCACCACCCTAACTGGTTTTTTTAACCTATAAAAATGGCAACTGTATGTTTGACTATATTTTGACTATATATATATATATATATATATATATATGTGTGTGTGTGTGTGTGTATACATGTATACGCATGTAAACACATACACATACATTTCATTTTTAAATACTGAGTATATTTAATATTAAACATTATATCCACTACCCACCTTTTTCTCCCTTTGAATAATGAATAGTTGCTCTCCCTATTTTTTGATTTAAAAAATTTCATTCCACATTTGCTCAGGAACTCACCCTAAGCTACTGAATAATCAGTAATTAGATTCTGGATTCTTAAGGTCATTGCTACCTTGTCTCTTTCTTCAAGTTAAAGTCACACCTGTTAGAGTTACACAGAAGAAGAGGAAGCATGAAGGTAGCGACGTGTGCCTTTGAGCTAACTGAATAAGCAGCAGAGGGATTAAAATGTGGGTCAGCATCGTTGTTTGGCTGCTTGATTTCTGAGACATAAATCTTTTTGGCCCCCAGTATCCAACAGAGCACTGCATGAAAAATACAGAGAGAACATGGGGCAGAGGACCCTCAGACAGATTCGCAGTAAGTCACCTTTAAGCAACAAGCGCCCTTTACTTTTGTTCTTTCCTTCTTGGGTCATTTAATTTTAATAAACAAATCACAAATGTGCTATTAGGACAAAACCCAGAAATTTAGAACAGAAAGGAATAGTGGGGAACTATATTTAGGCTAAGAGCTGCTAGTGAAACTCTCTGTTCCTAGATTTTACACTTCTACTACTGACCCTAGAAAAGTCTAAGTTGTATTTATTTATGGTATATATGGTATCCCTTATGCCCTCACAAAACTATTGTATGATATCAGGGTCCTCGCGGCTACTATACATGCTAAACTATCAACCCACAGGGTTAGTACACAGAATGAGAAGCTCCCAAACCTTGTAATTCGGCCTGGGTTTGAATACTGGCTGCATCTTTCTACCAGTGTAGCCTGAGGACACTTTGTTTTCTTCACCTTTCTGAACTCATGCCTACGAGGAGCCAGACTTAGCCAGCTTCAAAAAATTCATGAGCAAATGCATGTGAAGCGCCTCTTGCAATTGTGATGCCTAAAAGAGGACAAAACTTTCACCTCGTAATTGTCGTTAAAACCTTAAATGCAGACACGAGAATCCTGTAAGCACAGTGGCACAGAGGATGCCCACGAAGTTTATTTCTATTCCAAAATTCATATGCAAGCTAAGCATAATCAGGACATCTAATGTAAACAATGAAGGTACCTGCCCTTTCCAGATCAGATACAGTACAAGAGATAGAGACTTCATAGGAGGAGAAGTTTCAGAAAGGTAAAATGGCAAACAACAGACAAATGGTTTTCAAATACAAATCTTAACAGGTTCTTCTCCTTTTTATAGGTCTCCCACTGACTCTCTGTTGACATTAGGATAAAACCCAAAATCTTTAGTAGGTCAAACAAGGCTTTTTGTAAATCTGGCTCCTACATAACTAGGCAACCTTCATATCACGCCCGCTCCGTTAAAGTATTTCTAATTCTCTGTGATCACACCTGCATTCTCTCTGCCTGGGTCTGGTTTTCAATCCCTCACCCATTTCGGCTGCCCTAACTCCCACTCTTGCTTCTTCAGCTCTGGAGGACTCTGCCTACTTCTGCTCTGCCTCCCAATACCCTGTCTGGACATATCACAGTTCAGTACACTGCACTGTAACTTCGTGATGTGAACCTTCCTATCATACACACCGACCTGCAGTGGCTTCCTGCCAGCCACTTTGCCAGACTCAAATGTTTGTAGACCATGTAACTTCTGAAACTCCCAAATTTTGTCTAGGTTTGGCTCTAGTACCTCATACTAGAGGGGACAGGAAGCAAGGTTGCTGTTCATGGCCTAAGTGCATTGATAAGATTTGTCTGTAACATATAAGATTTGCTAGTTATATAGAACTTATTTGAATAGTCTGTTCAATAGATGGTATGAAGCTACTTCAGCCATTTACAAAAAGGATAATTTCACTTGCCAATGTATATGTGCTTTTAATATATGTAAATCAATTGAGAAAAAAGGAAACTTCAATTTTTTTAGAACACCAATCTTATAAATTGTTCAGTTTGCATTAGCTTTCAACTGTTCATAACTTGTAAATGGTCACAATTGGATGAGTCACAGAAGCACGTAAGGGATGTGTTTATGGCATGTTTTTTCCATGCTACATGGTATCTATTATTGAAATTCCACATTATTTCTCAGTTTAACATGATGCTTTATGTACAATGACTCTAAAATTATTTTTTTGCTAAATATTACCCTTCCATATCCTAAAACTGATATGCACAAGCTCACATATGGAGTGAGCACAAGCAAATCATGCAGAATAAACATTCTTCTAAAAATTAAAAAGAATCTTACTTCCTCAACTTGACTAGAAATTATTTGAGGATAGGGACTTTCTTTTATGTACATTTCAATGTGTGGCACAGTCCCTATCATAGGTTGAAGTCCCAACCCACAATACCTCAGAATGTAACATGATTTGGAAATTGGGTCTTTGCAGATATAATTAGTAAAGATGAGGTCATATTGGAGTAGAGTGGGCCCTCAATTCAATATGACTGGTGTCCCTATAAGAAGATGGCCTTGTGAAGACCCAGACACAGGGAGAAACCCTGTGAAGACAGAGGCAGAGATTAGAGCAAGGTCTCTACAAGAAATGCAGTTGTCATCAGAAGCCAACAGAGAGGCATGGAACAGATTTTTTCTCAGAGCAGGAATCTACTCGGCAGGAATCCACACTGCAGGAATCCCACTACAACTCAGGGTAGTTTAGACCTGTCACCTCCAGAACTCTGAGACAAATTTCTGTTGTTTGTAGCCACCCTGGTTGTGGGTACTTTGTTACAGCAGCCCTGGAAAATTGAAACAGTATTTAATAATGTGCATATTGGATTGAATTGCTGTTACTTCATAGGAAGAAAAGGTAGGTAACAGTGCATTGATCCTGCTTTTTAAATTGCTTTTAGAAATCTGACAATGTTTTGAGAATCATAAAAATGATACTTGTTGACAAAGTAATTCCACTTCTGGAACACTATCATAAGAAAATAATCTCCAGTTTGTAAAATGATACCTCTGCAAATCTTAACAATAGAGTATTAGTTAAATAAATCACATTATAATTACTGGAAGATAATATAAACATTTTTAAAATTAGGTAAAATGAAAAATGCTTACTAGATGTTTATGGAAGACATAGAATACTAAAATTCTGTATGAAGTGGGATGTAAGAAAATATGCATAGGAACAAAAAGTCAAAGGCAAAACAGAAAAATATTTATTGTGGTAGAATCATGCCTAGTGGGTAAGAACTCTCTTCTTGGCTCTCTAATCTCACCTTGTTGGTACCACTATTTAATCTTCCTCTCTCCTTACCTCAAACCTCCCCAAGCACAGCCAATTCTTTCTTGGCAATGCCTCTCAGTACTAGTCCTGGTCCATATCACCTTATACAGATTTTATGAAAAGATTCCTATTTGCTCTGACTGCAACCTCATCTATCATATCTATCACCAGAAAAAAAAATAATTCTGCTAAATATGTCTACTGTGTTAATCTATTCATTTATGTTTTATGTACTCTTTTGTAGGGGTGCTAATTTTCAATAAAAAAGGTTTTGCTGGGAGGGGCCTGTGCCTCAAAGGAGTAGGGCTCCAGCCCCATATGCTGGAGGTGGTGGGTTCAAACCCAGCCGCGGCCAAAACCTAAAAAAAAAGAAGGTTTTGCTTTTTTTAAAAAACTTACTGTGGTTTCACATCTTACTTTGTTAAGAATGGGTCTCTGATGATTTGCAGAGAAGGTTATACCTTCTCTGAATACCATGTTTCATCGGGATAACAGGGTAGCTACTTGTCTGTAGCAATGGAGTGAGCACAAGCTTTTCTCCCCTTCATCTACAAACTCCTTAGCATCCTGTACAACCGGACTTAAACACTTCACTGTCATCAAACTCACCCTGTCTGCACTATTTTTTTTTTTTTTTTTTTGAGACAGAGTCTCCCTATGTCACCCTCGGTAGGGTGCTGTTGCATCACAGCTCACAGCAACCTTAAACTCCTGGGCTCAAGCGATTCTCTTGCCTCAGCCTCCCAAGTAGCTGGGACTACAGGCACCTGCCACAACACCCCTTTATTTTTTTGTTGCAGTTGTCACTGTTGTCTAGCAGGCCCAGACTGGGTTCGAACCTGCCAGTTTCAGTGTATGTAGCTGGCGCTGAGCCTGTCTGTGCTATCTTAATTTGTATTGCATCTTATTCTATAAATACTTACCAAGCAACTACTAACTATAGGCCAGAAGATGTAACTTCCTAAGTTGTTCACAATCTTTTAACAAAAGCAAACACTTAAAAAGATGATAATCAATAGAAAATAGGATACAACAAATGATAAATGAGCATTTATGAGTGGGGGGGGAGAGTGGAAGACTGACAAAGGCTAGAAGAGACTGGGTAAAAGTTGAAATCTTTGGGGTGGCACCTGTGGCTCATATGCTGGCCCCATATACCAAGGGTGGCGGGTTCAAATCCAGCCCCGGCCGAACTGCAACAAAAAAAATAGCTGGGCATTGTGGTGGGCGCCTGTAGTCCCAGCTGCTCTGGAGGCTGAGGCAAGAGAATTACCTAAGCCCAAGAGCTGGAGGTTGCTGTGAGCTGTGATGCCATAGAACTCTACTGAGGGCGACAAAGTAAGACTCTGTCTCTAAAAAAAAAAAAAAAAAAAAAAAGTTAATCTTTGGAGGTATTATAACTGGGAGAAAGGTGACATGAGACAGGACCGCTGAGTTTTGCATGTTGGTGACTAAGATAAAGGTGGAGCCCTTGACAGAAATGACCTAGAAGTGTTTCGAGGAAAGGCAGGGCAAATGGAATATTATCATGTACACAGAGAGACCTTACACTAAACTGAAGCTGTCCCATGAAAAGCAACAGATCAGTAAACCAGGTAAGTACAGGTGATAGAGTAAGCAACAAAGTTCAACAAATCTTTCCCTTCTTTTTTTTTTTTTTTTTTAAAGAGCCTAAACTAGGACAAAGACACACAAGAAGAAAAAGAGGGGCCTGAGATTGAAAGCCTGATCAATGATGCCTGAATGAGTCCTGTACACAGGACTTCAGGAAAATGAGGATTAAAAAAGGCTCAGAGCCTGTGGCTCAAGCGGCTAAGGCGCCAGCCACATACACCTGAGCTGGTGGGTTCGAATCCAGCCTGAGGCCCACCAAACAACAATAACGGCAACCAAAAAATAGCGGGCGTTGTGGCGGGCACCTGTAGTCCCAGCTACTTGAGAGGCGGAGGCAGGAGAATCGCTTGAGCCCAGGAGTTGGAGGTTGCTGTGAGCTGTGATGTCACAGCCCTCTACCCAGGGCGACAGCTTGAGGCTGTCTCAACAAGAAAAGAAAGGATAAAAAAGGGAACTCCAAGTGTGAGACAGTATGGGGCTGTGGTTAAGAGGTGCAGTGCGGTGGCCAAAGCCCCAGAGCTGGAAACTCCCCTTGCTACAATGGGTGTGGCCTGAGCAAACTAACCTCTCAGTGCCTCAGTTTCCTCCTCATTAAAATGAGAATAATATTAGTGCTCACAAGATCATTATAAGGTCAAAAGTGTTAACACAAGTACTTTGATCAGTGCCTGGCACACAAACATTGCTAAATGTCTACCACTGGGGTGAGGGGTGGATTTTTATTTAGTCCTAGGTGAATTTGGAGAGAATTTCTGATCAGCAGTATCAGCAGTATAAGCAGAAGCTACAAGTGAGTTAATTATAAGCTAGTGAGCGGTAAGAAGGTGAGGGCAGCCACAAAGTATCGATGACTCTTTTTAAAGCAGTTAAGCTTTAAAAGCGAGCGAGGGGAGAAATAAAGGATGACCCGAGAGCAAGGGTTTAGGTGAAAATGCGTTCAGAAGGAACATCGCAGCAAGAGAGGAAAGACCAGAGGCGAGCAAGTCGCTGAAACTGTTCTACAGCCAGTTTGGGACTTGTTTGCCCTTCTACACAGGGCGCCTAAAGAAGCGATCCTCGCCGTCCGAGTTCCCCAGGGAGCTCCGAAGAGCGTCTCTCCTCCCCGTCCGGTTAAGTTTGAATCAGCGCTGACTGATTAGAGGGGGGAAAGGCCCATTTCCCAACGAACCAGACCTCGCAGCCCGCATGCTAAAACAACAGGCTTTCCTGTATCCACCTCCAGCATGACCTGTTCCACGGCATTGCACTCAGCACCCTCCTCCCCTGCCCGCAGCCTCCACCGGGACAGGATGCGGCTCGGGAAGCCAGAGAGACAGCGCCCCGCTCCGAGGGCAGCGCCCGAGTTCATTCCGGGCCCCAGAACACAGGCGCCCGGGAGGGGAAGGAAGGAAACAGAACCACCGGGGCTCGGGAATCTGAGGGGGGTGGCGAGCCAGCCCCGGCGCTGGGAAAACGACCTCGGCGTCCAAGGTCGCACGGGTCTCCCCTCCCCAGCCCCGCGGCGAGCACCTCTGCCCCGCCCGCCGGGACGCGCCGCCCGGGCTCGGCTGGGCTCCGCGCAGCGCTCGCCGCCGCCGGACTCCTCCCGGGGATGCTGGGGCGGCGGGGGGCTCGCCGCGAGGGGCGGTGGCGCGGGCGCCGCGCTCCGGCGGTGGCGGCCTTCGCCCTCGCCACGCGCAGGCCGTGGGCGCGGAACTTCCGAGGCGCCTCCCGGGAGCCCAGGGAGGGCCCGGCCAGGTTCTGCGAGTCGGCGGCCCCCGGCGCCCCCAGCTCGCGCGCCGCGCCCGACGCCTTTCCCGGGGCGCTCGCTCCCTGCCCCCTGCCCCCAGGTCTTCTCCGCGCCCGGGAAAACTTTGGCCCCGCCCGCCGGGCCGGACCCGCACTCACCGCGCCGGGAGCGGAGCAGAAGCGCTGGGCGCCCGCGGAGCGAGGGCGGCGGCGCGAGCGCGGAGCTCCTCACAGCGGCCCCTGCCGTCCCGGCCGCCGACTGAGCTGGAGCGCGAGGAGGCCGCCGGGTGTCACCTGCCCGCTCTCCCACCCCGCCGCGTGACGCGCGCGGCGCCGCCCCCTGCCTGCCCGCCCGCCAGGTGCCCGCCGAGGGGCGGGAGGAGGCGCGGCCCGGAGCGCTGGGGGCCCCGGGAGCCTACCCTGGTCCCGCGCCCGGCCGGGCCCGGGACGCCCCGGAGCCCTGGGATGTCGCCTCGGGTCCTGTACTAACTACATTTCTCTCTGAGCAGCATGCCATCACCTGGGGTCATCTCGGATGGCTTAACATAATGTGAAAATTGTCGTCATGCACGACTCATTAGGGGATGAGTCGTCGGGAAATATAAAATGAAGAAAAGCTGGCTGAGGGAAGGCTGGAGGGAGGAGGAAAAAGGGAGTTCCTGCTCCGGAAAGGAGGTGCGAAGGGTTAATTCCCGTGTAAAACGAGGCCCCGCGAATCGCCCGCCTGTTTGGGGTCAGCTCAGCCCCTGCTTATTAAGAAACTGGAGAATTTTGCTGCACCCTTGGGGGGCGGGGGTGCAGGATGGGGGCTTTCACAGCAACGAAGAGCAGATTGTATATAATCTAAGTTAACTTTTTTCCGGAAAACAGTAACAGTAACTGTTGCTGGAACAAAGTCTGTCAAACCCACTCCTTATCTTCTATTGCCCCGGAAGTGGGGTGGGGATGGATGTTAGCGATTGCACCTGCGCTTAATTTATTCATTGTTTTAACTTACCTGGCCTTGTGTCAGGTAACTATCATCTTAACCACCTCTAGATTTGGAATCATGACATTAATAGCTTTTCCAGCAAAGCAGGAATCTAGAGAAGTTAATTTGCTTATAAGGCAAAACCAGGGGTACTGATTTGTCTCCTAAAACTGTCTCCTAGAACCCTAAAAAATAACCTAAGAGGCTGCAGTCCCGACCCAAGCACCTCACAGACGTGAGCTGTGTGTGTGTGTGAGTTCTGGCATGGATTCAGGATTTCTTTAGAAAAGGATAGGGGTAACCAGGCAGGGTTGTTAGGGAGAAAGCAATCTGGTCAGGTGCTTATTTCCTTCACAGGTAGGGTTTGCCTTCCACAGCTTTATCTTTCTACATTGAACAGGAAGTTTTTAGTGTTTTATGTAAAACTTGGAGAGTGCCCATTAATAGCCAAATTTAAGATAATCTTGGTGTCAAGAAACTAAAGAGGGCGGCCCCTGTAGCTCAGTGAGTAGGGCGCTGGCCCCATATGCCGAGGGTTGCGGGTTCAAATCCAGCCCCGGCCAAACTGCAACAAAAAAATAGCCGGGCATTGTGGCGGGCGCCTGTAGTCCCAGCTACTCGGGAGGCTGAGGCAAGAGAATCGCTTAAGCCCAGGAGCTGGAGGTTGCTGTGAGCTGTGTGATGCCACGGCTCTCTACCAAAGGGCCATAAAGTGAGACTCTGTCTCTATATA
>CAUYPK010066516.1:0-16079 GCA_963574355.1 Loris lydekkerianus | reverse complement strand
GCCTGAAACTGCCTCTACCTAGATACAGCCAATGTGGTACCATGCCACTGGCCCGACCCTGTCACTCACCTCTTCCCCCGCCTTCTTTCCCTGCCCCTTCTCCACAATAAAAAAAAAAAAAAAAGAATAATTATTTTTGCCTGGAACCATTTGTTAAAAACTTTATTCTTTTACAACAAATTAGTAATGTCACCATTACTGTGTTCTTACATATGCGTAAGTCTTTTTCTGGGTTCTTTATCCTTCCCATTGGTTGATTTGGCTAGCCCTGTACAAATAGTAAGATGGCTAAATACTTATAATTTTATAATTTGCCCTTATATCTGGGAAGAATTTCTTCTACTTTCTTCTTCAAACAAGACTTAGATATTCTTGGCCCTTTAATGTTACATAGGAATTTTAGAATCAGTTTAATTGACATTGTACAAGATTTATAAATAATTTGTTTCCTAACAATGTTATGTCTTTCCATTAATTAACATCCAGGTTTTCAGTGTTCTCTTAATGCTCTTTAGTATTATTTCTATTATGAATTTGATCTTCATTTCTATAATAGTTGAAGCATCTTGGGAATGGAAAGGAATGCCAATGATTTTTGTGTTGATTCAGGAACATGTTGAACTCTTACTAGTTTAAATAATTTGTTTTTATGCCATTTCTGATTTTGCATATATATCATGATTTGAAAATAATGAAAATTTTGTTTCTCTTTTTCCAATTTGTATTTCCTTTACTGTTTTTATTATCCTATAGTGCAGGTTAAAAACTCCAATAAAATATTTATTTCTCTCTCCACTTCAGTAGAGATTTTGTAAGGTTCTGTCATTAATAGTGTTGGCTACAGGTATAGATGCCCTTTTGATAGGTGGGCAAATTGTTTCCTATCCCAGTAACATTAGCACTACATTAATTGGATGAATTTTATGAACCTATTGAATCAATCATAATTTTTCTTTTTTGATCTATTAATGTAGTAATGTATTAAGATTTTTAATTTTTTTATTGTTAAATCATTCTTGAAATCCTAGGATACATACTAATTGTAATCGATTTTCAATGTATTACTCCATATAGTTAGCTAATATGTTGCTTAGTATTTTCCTATATGTTAATAAGTAATACTAACGTTCTTTTATGCTCTGACCTCTCTGGTTTGGGTACCATAAGAATAAGTAAACAATAGCTAAATTTTTTTGGCACTTATTATGTATCAGACACTGCTCTTAAGCATCTCATTTTTTCCCCATTTAAACAACACAATTCTATGAGATACCGTGGTTATTATCACGATTTGGAAAGTGGGAGTTCTAGACATTTTCCTTAGATTACAGAGCTAGTAAGTAGCTGACCAGGGAGCAGGATAATGTCTTCTTCCTCTTCTGTTCTCTAGAAAAAATTAAAGTTAGTAGTTATGTGTCCCCTGATTTTTCAACAAAAGCATATCACTTTTCTCAGTTAATTTTTACTCAATTATTCTCAGTTAATTTTTAATCAATCTATTTATTCTCTAGGTTAAAATATTCTTGCTTTATTGATACTTGGTGAATAATTATCTATAAACTCTATTTATCTCCCAGGTTTAGATCCACATTCTAAACTTCCAGTTAAAGCATTTTTTCCCTCTATTCTGTTAGTTCTTCAGACTCAAGCAACATTGCATATTTTAAGGCCACAACTCTTCCAGCTTTCTTAATTCTGTCAGAGGACTAGGCAGTTTTCCCATCATCCACGCCTTATCAGGTGCCCTACTCCTTCTAGTTAATCTCCCACATTTAAACTGCCAATTGAATATTGAGTTAATTTCTTCCATTTAAGTCATTTTAGTTTTGTCTTCCATTGTCATTGCTCTTCCTTGGCTCAGACCCTTCTTTACCTTTGTCTAAAAAACCTTGATGTCATGTTAACATTCCTCACTTTTTTCCTTTCAATATGCTGAAGGCAGACTGATTATTTTAAAGCAGTGGGGGAAAACATCTCCACATCTCCTGGGTAATAAAATCTTCAGTGATTCCCTGTTTCTTACAAAATTTAGAGAACACCCCTAACCCTGCAGTCTATAATTCAGAGTTCTCCATTACAATTTACACTTTTATATAAATTATAATTTGTACTTTTATTTGTGGTATTGCTTAAAACCCTTTGCTTGTTTCATGGATGGTTTATTAGTAACTTATTGCTGCCTATCAAAATGTCCCCAACAATTAGCAGCTTAAAACAGATTTATTACCTTACAGTTTCTGTAGCTCAGGAATCTGGGGAAGGCTTATCTGAATCTTCTTAGTCTTTCATAGACTGCACAGGTATTGTCCAGGAATTGAGGATTATCTGAAGGCTCTACTAAAAAAAGGATCCATTTCCAAGCTTATTTACATAGTTTTTGGTGGTATTAAGTTTCTTGAGGGTTATTGAACTGAGGGCCTCAGTTCTTTGCTGGTTGGAGGCTGCTCTCAGTTACTTGCCATGTGGTCTTTTCCACCATGGCAATTTCCTCCAAAGTCAACAAAAGAGAGCTTTCTATCAAGCCAGAATTCATTCCTTAATGCATTATAATCATACAAATGTCATTGTCATGTCATGTCATCACTTTTGCCATATTCCATTGATTAGAAGAAAATCATAGATTAGGCTCATACTCCCGGGGAGGAAATTGCACAAGGGTGTCACTATCAGGGGGCAGGGATCACTGGTGGACATATTTGAAGTCTCCTGACACAGAGGGATTGGCTCTTTATATGGGGCAAGCTGCAAATGGATATCAATTGTATTACAGCCCCAGGGAGGGGTGGTATTGACAGACAATGAGTGGATAAAAAAAATGTTTTTTAAATTTTACTTAGAAAAATTATTTCAATAGATTTAGGGGATACAAGTTTTTTTTTGTTACATGGATGAATGTAATAAATGTTATGGTGTTAAAGTCAGGGCTTTTAGTGTACCCATCACTTGAATAGTATGTCTTGTACCCACCAGCAGGCAGAGATACAGTTGGTGCACCTGGTTTGTCATCCACTTTTTATGGAAGGAAAAATGGCCTGAGATTAGGTATGTACAGACTTGTGGAAAGTGGCAAATGGTTTGGCCAACTGTTCAGAAGCCTGGAAGGAGAAAGATTGAGATATTGAAGACAGGAATCTAGGGCAGAGGTGTTCAGTTGTATGTATGGCAGTAGTTATGAAGCTTGAAAATCTTCATATCAAACATTAAAGGGAAGGAGAAGGCACCCATGATATAAACACTAAACAACAATGTAGGCAAACAGACTTGCCCATCAGATTGAATCTGTCACCATCTTGGAGCTAGCATGATAGGCATATGAGTGAAGAGGAATGGTGGTAGGAGAACACAGTAGAAGCTATGTCCAAATCCACAGCATGGGCCCCAACTTACAGAGCCTGGTATACTTATTATTACCAAATACAAAATATCTACCCTGTATGTGACAGAGGCCAAACCAAGTCCATAATATAGTACTGCCTCTTGAGAAGACTTCCTGGCCATTTAGTGACAAGCAGAAAGCATTAAACCCTTTCCTGCAGGGACATGACAATTATTAGCTCTGATAATAACAACCATTTTAGGAATGAGTTTGTATTTCCTACCTGTACCTCAGCTACCACTGCTATCTGAGTCAGGCTTACATAGTGTTGCTCCACCAGCAGGAGATTCTGATAATACTGCGTCCAACCAGAAGACCCATTTCATACTGAAGGAGGTGTGAGAATGGGCCTGTGATTACTGTGATCCACATCTAATGACAATTAGATGAATGAATAAAAGATCTTTTATTCTGGTCCAACACAAGATAACTTTGACGGCTCTTTATAATTCCAGAGCTCCCATCTGCGTCAGTAGAAGTTGTCATTGGAACTGCGTTGTAGTCCAACATCTTTCTCTGCCCAATCCCACTATGTCCCTTTCCATTGTCCCTTTCCATCTCTGCCAAAGCATTGGTTCCAAAAACTCTTCTTACAGTTCTGTGTATTAAAACTTGCCCCTCAAAAATCCCATTCAACCAGTCAACATGCTAGTAAAGATTTAATATTTAAAAAAAAAAAAAAAAAACAAGGGACAAAGTTTCATCCCCAAGTATGATTTTTAAAAGTTCAAGAAAATATTTTCCTGGTAAAATGTCTTATGAAGATATTCATAAAATGAAAGGTTTTATGAAATTACAATGTTAACCTGTAATTATAGCTCTAAAATAGGTTGAATAGTTGAAATATGATTTTTATGGAATACAAAGGCAAACTAATTGACTAAATTTGAGGCAGTGTTTTTTAGTAAAAAGTTACAAAAATAGGAATTTTTTTAAACTTAAGGATTGGCAATAATTGGTTATGGCTGAATTTATGTTTAAAGAGAAATAAAAAAGCTTGACAAAATTCACAGTGTTATAAACATATAAATAGTTTTATGAAATATATATATTTGTGAGGCTTCTGGTTCATAAAATGTAGATCTCATCATAAAGACTATGAGTTCTTAAGATCTATTCTTTACTATCTTTTTGACCTAGCATCACATTACATTTTAAATGTTTACTTTTTTATTGTATTTGTCACAAATCTCTATTTCTCATGCTAAGGAAATGAAATGATTGACAGTTTTGATTGTGTTCTATTTTCTTAGCTGAAAGAAAAGAGCTTCTTATGTCTCAGTTCCCACAATACACTCTCTGTATTTCAATCCTGTAGGTAAAAAAATCTCAACCCTCCCACAAAGGCTCTTTTGAAATTATTTTAATTATTTGTGAACCAAGTGACTAATTGTTTGAATGTGATTTAAAGTCAGGGAACACCTGTACAATGTTGTCTGGTATTATGTGTGTGTGATTATGCTCAGCAAAGAAGCTCTGTTAGAAAGAAAATGACATCCAAGATGGCTTTACACACATCTGAAGGCTTAGTGCCCACTGTTGGCTGGAGCATCTCGGTTCTCTCTATGTGACCTTCCTCTCCATCTGCTCTTTCATCATTGAATATTCCAGCCCAAGTTTCTTTACGTGGCAAGTGGCCTCCACTAGAGTCAAAAGAGAAGCTCAGAAGTCATATAAAATAATTTTCATCATAAAGGGCATCATAAGTCCATTCCAGATTTAAAGGGTGGGAACATAGCTTCTATCTCTTGATGGGGAGAGTGGTAAAATTATGTCTCTCAGGATCATAACCCATAGAAGGAATTACTACATCTGTCTTTGGGACAGTCTACTACCCTAGGATTATTGAGAGTTGAAAGACTATCTATTATAAACAGGGCTGTCAGTGAAGTTTTTTCTGAGGAGATGATATTAGGCTAGGAGTTTGGATGAAATGAAAGAATGATCTGTGATAATTTAAGGGAAGAAAGAGCATTCTACCCAAGGGAATATCAGTTAGCAAAAGTCCTAAAGTAGAAACAAGTTTGATGTGTTGAAATTCATAGAGCTTCTTGTGGTTATTCAGGCAACACATAATTGTTTCTTGACCTAGGGAGGTATTTTTGAGGATTGTGAGTTCTTCAGTTTGATATATGTTTTGAAATATAACATGCTTTTGTATTATATGTTGGACATGAAAGAAAAACCAAAGATGATTATAACGTTTGGGGCCTAAATACAAGTATAACTAAAGGTGTTGCCATTTAACAAGTGAGACAGAGTTTTGGGGGAGTGGAATGGATATTTGTGAAAATAAAACTTCAGTATTGGATATTTTACTTGATATTCCTAGAGATAGCCTAGTAAAGATGCTAAGTAGAAAACTAAATACACATACAAGTCTAGAATTCTGTAGTAGATAGAAGGCTAGACATAAAAATTTAAGGCTCATCGTATATGATTTTTTAAAAATGGGATTTTACCCAGAACGTGATTGTGAAAGAAGAAAAGAAGGGGCCGGTGTGCCAAGTTGTGGAGCACCCCAGTGTGCAGGGCTTAGGAAGCGCAGAAAGATCAAACACAGAGGCCTGACATGGGAAGCTGCTGGTGCTGATTGTTGACTGGGACAATGATGTCATGAAGGTATGAGTTGACAATTTTGCACAATGAAGTGTTGACAAATGATACCGAGCAGCCAAGTAAGATGAAGGCTGAGCCCTGACTGTTGAATGTGTTTAGTACTTTGGTGAACAGAGATGTTGCAGTGGTAAGTGCAGCCAAAAGAGAAAATGAAAATAGCATGTATAAAATCACAGGTTTTTTTTTTTCTTTTCTTAAGGAGTGAAGAAATGGAGCATGGTTTTTGTTGATAGGAATGACCACAGGGATGTAAGAAAGGATATAAGAATAGGTAGGGGCAAAGAGTTTGAGATTATGAGAGAAAGGAGAACAGATACTCAGCTTGCAACTTTGATAAGGATAGGTGCTTTTTAATTCACTTTAATGAGTGGGTATAAATAATATGAAAAGTAGTTTGAAGTTAAAGAGTTATATAAACTGGCAGATTTAATGGTGGAAGATAGGAAATTTCTTCATGAAATTTTAATATTTTCTAAGTGAAATTAAAAGCAAGGTGATCAACTGATAATGGTAAACAGGGGTTTGAAATTTTGAAAGTGGAAAGAGGTAAAACAGTTATTTTGGAAGAGTGAAATGTGAATTGACTAAAAAAGTAGTATAACCACTCGGCAACATTAACAGACCAGTTAAGGTTTATGTACATGTAAGTGGACCAATATGATTATCTGTGTTTTTCTTCAGGTCCACACAGTTACCACGGAACAGGGGGTAGAATAGAAAGTTTTTACATTTGGCAGTTTTCCTGATGAGAAGAAATGAAAGGGGGATAAGGGAACTGAAAACAAGTTTTTCATAACAAAGAATGGTTTTGAAATAATGAATCATGCAATGTAAGCTAGGCAAAGGAAGAAGTGGGAAAAAATAAGAGGATATTGAGAGGTGAAAAGACGTAGTAAGTGGGATGAACATCTTGGTGAAATGGAGCTTGTAAGAGTGTAAGAATGTACAACTAGCTTCCTTTCAGATCCCTGAAGATGTGGCACCACTCGGAGGGGAGGTAAGATAAAAATGGATGATGTGACAACCGACGTCTAGAGGCCTGAGGATGGAAAAGGGCATCAATGACCAGGATTTCATGTCCTGCCAGCATAAATAAATGAGAATTAATTTGCCTTTTTTTTTTTTTTTTTAGATAAGACTCTCACTATGTTGTCCTCAGTAGAGTGCTGTGACTTCAGAGCTCACAGAAACTTTAAATTCCTGAATTTAAGCAATTCTCTTGCCTCAGCCTCCCAAGTAACTGGGACTACAGGTGCCCACCACAACGCCCTATTTTGTTGTAGTTGTCATTGTTGTTTGGCAGACTGGGCCAGGTTTGAACCTGCCAGCACCGGTGTATGTGGCCGGCGCCCTGGCTGTTGAGCTACAGGTGCAGAGACTAATTTGCTTTTAGGGCAAGAAATTAATGCAGAATTTCTTTCATATGTAAATACATATGTCTGTGTGTGCATGTATGTGCATTTCTGAGAAGGGCAGAGGAATTTTGAGAGTTTTCTTCTTTTATAAATTGTAATGTACTTGAATGTTTTTAAAATTTTAAATATATTTCAATTTGAGAATCAGACAAGAAGCAAGGCTTTACTGGCTATATAAATTAAGTGCAACTTGATATAAAGCATTAAGCTATCTAAAGAAATAATGTCTCAATTTGATGCAAGTTGGTTAGTCATGGGAGCTTTTAAAAAAGAATCATGAGGGCAAATTTGACAGTTTTCGTCCAAGCACTACCCAGGAGAGAAGGACATTTAGCCAACAGGCTTTGAGTCTACTGACTCAATTGGCGAGCCTATCCCTGTTTTAAGATGAATTCATCAGCTGTCTGACCCCAATGCCATTAAACATTGGATTCATCTAACACTGGATTCATCAAACATTGGATTCATCATTCGTCTTTGTTTGGATTCCGTATTTATTAAACAATCTTCTGATTATTATTTGTCTTTCCATGTGTGTGCCTACCAAGACAAAATGTGCTGCTCACATGGGCTTCAAGTATTTTAGTCGCTTGTAACAATTGTTTCACGTTGAAGTCACATTCTGGTTTTGTTTATCCACCTCAGGAGCTTGGATAATATGAGTTTGTTCTTGAGAAGTAAATTTGCTTTTGGAATGCTGACAAAATCAGGTTATGAGGCATATAAAACCACAGGCCAATTTCATAGGCTACAATAAATCCACCAAGGTAAAGTATACCATCCTGTGAGGGCTCTTGGGACCAAGCCAGATTTTCCTCTGGGAAACTTTCTTGCACTTAGTCTGTACCTCTTCTATTTACATTTGGAAATCTAGCTCAAATTTTGCCTTTTCTGTGCTACATTCTCCGGGCCTTCTTTCCATTATTTGCTGCTTTGAGATTCATTTTATGAATCATGAAATCTGCTGGACCCAGAGAGAGGCTTGCCTGCTCAAAAGTTAAGGTCTTATAGGAAGAATATATGAATGATTGATGTCTGTCCTTAGAATCCCCCGAACAAAAGTTGTATCTTCATGTTTTTGGCCCACAAAAGAAGGCCTTAACTATATATTTATTTCAATATAGTATTCCAACAGTCTTGGAGAGGGAGGGCCAGGGTTTACATGCAGGTTATCCTCATAGTCTTCTGCAGAAGTGGAATGATTTTCAGTATAAATAAGAATATACATTAGAGTTTTTAATGTTAATGAACATAAATGTTCTGATCACTGACATGTGTTAGGAGTCTAAAATGGAAATACTTGCTGTCTGGTTCAGCGTATATATAAGTTAGGACAATAATATAACTTGTTATTTAAACTAAGACACTTTAAGAGAGAAAGTGTGTGCATTATTATGTTAGAACAACAAGTGTAAACTAGAAATGCTCTAGGTAAACAGACAAGTCATTACTCTGCACATAGGTCAGTATGACCATACTGTTTATTAATGACCATCATCTGCTAACATCGGTCAGTGGTTTATTTTGATATGTCAGCATATATGTAGTACTCTTTGAAAAATATTTTTAAAAATTACCCTGGCATATAAGGATAAAAAGTTTATAACTTAAAATTTTATACCTGAAATCTTGTTTAGTGAGACAATAAAGCTCAAGGGAGATTATTTAAGCAAGGAAGTATAGGAGAAATAAAAAATATTATTGATTATGAATAACATATTTTTATATAGCAATATTAAGAGAAGTTATGATGGAAACAGCATTTTGGAGGAGAGCCTTTTTTTCAGTTTTTTTTATTCTCAAGGTAAAACTGCATAATAAAAATTTTCTGAAGTAGCATATCATAAACATATTTTATGCAATCTGCAATCCTTTCAATCTCATTTTTAAGTGATTTGACAGAATTTTATTAAGAAAGCCATAATTAGCTATATATCCTTATTGCTTTTCTTTGAGTTTTTTAATTCTTTTGTATCATCAATAATAAAGCAGGTATGGCTAAGATGATGTCATAATAAATTTATAAAAATGGAATCAATGAGAAAAGTGTAATAAAACACTTTAAACTAAATGCACATCATAAAAATATTTGCAAACCATCATGCTAACTTATACCAGTAGCAGTTGTGCATGGAAATTAAGGTAATTAAATCTGCAGATTTCATTTTTAGTAACAAGTTCATATAGTGTGATTGACTTAAAGAAATTTTTTAATATAAGAAGATATGTGCTTTTTGCTTAATTTTAGGTTCTAATTATGCATTTGATTCTTTAAAAACGAACTGCTTTTATTTTTACTCTTTATCAAAACAATACATATATTGTTTGGACAATAGAGTGCTTTGTTAAAATCTGTACTTTTTGTTTATATATTATTTCAGATGCGCTACTAAATATTTTCTTTATTATACAGCTTATTGTTTTTCTTTGAAAAATGACTCTTATTATACTTGTTTTAATTTCTATGTATCTTTCATGACATCATCTCCAAATTTTGCCAGAAATGTGAATTTCTGCCATTATGTTCAAATGCATAATGATCTGTAAGACATTATCTTTATTTTAGGTTAGGAAACAAATTTTTTCTGTTCCTGGAGGGAGACACTGTTTTCTAAGGCTATTTGCTAAATAAACATCCTTGGAAGATAGTCTGAAACAGAAGCTGACATAAGACATACGGAAATATGACAGACCTATGAGAAATGTATATACTCATTAATATACTTGAGTCTATTTCTGGATTTTCTATTCTATTAAACTGTTTGTCTATTCATGATAGTACCACATTCCTTTAATTATAGAGGCTTCATAGTAAATTTTAATAATTTTTAGGAACAGGTTTCCCTTTTTAAGTATTTTCCTGACTATTAAATTTCTAAGTTAGCATAAGAAAAAGTGACACCTTGCTATTGAGTCATTTTACCTAAGAAGAGTGAATGTCTGTTTGTGCTAGTTTGCTTTTTGTATTTCACATAGTTTTATACAAATTTTATTTCTAAATGTTTAATTTTCTTTTGCCATTGAATTTTCCTTAATTTTATGCAATTTAAATGATTATTGTTTGACTAGATGAATACTATTGATTTTTGCCTATTGCTTTATCTGTCTTCTTGTTTTGTTTGAGCTGGTTTTATTAGTAATTCTGAGTTTTCCAGGTATGCTATAATATCTTCTTACCTCTAATTATTCCTCCAATTAGTCTTTTTAAAATGCACTTACTACATCTTCAGTATTGCAGACTGCATCTTGCCTTGTTTCTGATCATAGAACTCTTTAGTGTTTCCTTATTAAGATACTGATTGAAAATTAAGTTATATATCAATATTTTATCATGTTAAAACATTTATCAATTCCTATTTTATTGATGTTTTTAAAAACTAAGGAATGGATTATGAAACATTTCAAAGATTTCTTCAGGATTTGTAAAAATCATATAATTTTTTTCTCCTCAGGTTTAGTTATATGGTATATTATATTACTGGATTTCCTAATATTGGAACGGTCTTGCATTTCTAGAAAACATTCACTTATTCACGTGATATTTGTTAATATTTTATTTAGTACTTTTGCCTGTTGCCCAGGCTGGCCTCAAATTTCAGGCCTCAAGAGCTTTCACCTGCCCCAACCACCCAAAGTTCTGGGATTATGGTCTTGAGCCACCGTGCCTGGTCTCTGACTATAGCTGTGGATCTTTGTTAGACTTTCTGTAAGTTCCATATTTGTCTCTGCTCTTGTAGTTTCCCCCCAAATGCCCTTGCTCATCACAGAAGCTTGTGGTAAGAGTGTGAGATATCATTCACTAGAATTTAGTGAGAATTTGGTAAGAGTGTGAGATATCATTCACTAGAAGTTTCCTTTACAAACTTTTTTTATAATTATTTTGAAGCTTGGATGTTTTACATGGTTTACTTATGTGAAGAACATGGTTTTATGTAGTTTTATCTGTTCCTTTGTTCTATATTATTTTAGAAGGATTTATGGATGAGGGAAAAAAGACATAGGCCGTCACCATATTTTTAGGCCGCCAAACGTTTCCCCTTTGCTTTTTAAATAGACTTAAAAAAATCTTGCTATTTCTTTTTCCACTTTATCTTTTTTGGGGGAGGGATCTTTTGCCACAAATCCTGAACACTTGGGCCTTTGCAGTCATGTGAAGCTTATTCTTGCCTTTTTCACTGCCAAAGTAAGATCCAGATTTTTTGGCTCTGCTCAGTCACTCTGATGGGAGATTGGAAAGAATTCACTTGATGAGCTGCTTTACTGCTACTGCAATTTTATTATTAACATCTCTTCCATTTTCTCCATTTTGGGGTGTTATGTTTTGAGCAATATGTGATTTTTTACCTGTGAATTTTATAATAGTTGGTTTCTGGAAGGTGTGAGGGTTGATGCATGTTTTTAATATACAATATTTAAAGGCTTAAGATGATTTCCTATGAAACATAGTAAGGATTCAATTCTTGTTACTTATTTGAAGAAAATTATAATATATAGGACTTTAAGAGTGCTGTTCTCGTGTGCTTTAGAAAGAAAGAAAAACTATGGTAATAATTCCTTATTTGCATGATATATTTCCTAGGGGGATTTTAAAAATTGAATCTTTATTTCTTATAGCTTCTGACGAGTAGGTTTGAGCTAGAATCTTGAGTGTGTGTGTGTGTACATATATATATATATATATTTATACAGTCATCCCAAGTGAATTCTGATACTAGTCTTTTAGAGATGCTACTTTGAGACACAGTAATATAATAGTCTGTGGATAGACTTTACAAAAGCAACTGAAGGCTACTTTTATGTCTATGAATGAGATATGTCCTGTAAGAAAATATTAGTTAGCAAAATTAAGGAGGTTAAAATATAAGAGGTGAAATAATATCTATTTCATTTGTAATTAATTTTCATAACACAATAGCCTCTGTAGAGTTGTTCAAAAGGGTGAAGCTGGGAGACAGCTCAATTAAAAAATCTTTGCTTTCAGATTGAAGTATTTTATGTAAAAATTTTTAAAATTTGCAGTTAAAACTCTTGAAACCATTCATTGGTTTCTATGTTGTGGCTTTACTCTGTATACCATTTCTCCTCCTCCCAGGAGTCATGGGATCCTTTTATAAACCTCTGTTTTGGCTGCTGTGGATGATGAGTGACAATTTCTTTGAGGTGAACTCAAATCAGTCTCTGCTAGGGATGTGGGACATATTAACACCCTATATTCTACATCTGAATTAATTAGAATTTACTCGAGAATTTTTTTTATGATGAAATAACAAAGATATATCACTAGGAACCTATTTATTATATGCTTTTTCCTAATGTGAAATAAAACATGGACTTTGTAGTTTATTCAAAAATTCCAGAAATGATAAGAGAAATAAGGTATGATCTTCAAGGATGAAAAATGATTGCTTTCTGTAGTTAATTAATATAGCATCCTGAGTAGGAAAATGTTATTTAGTCACTGTTGGGAGAAAATGACTTTAACTTTTTATTATATTATTTCTGGAAGCAGCTATATTCTTGTGTTCAATTAAGCTTGTTTTGTTTTCTAATTTTTGTTGATGAATGATTTGCCAGACACTGTTCTAATGCTCTACATGGAAAAAGTTCTTTAATCTTGTTATAATGCTGTCAAATGGGTTCTCTTATAATCTTCATTTTAAAGATAAATAGATAGGCACGGTGACTAGAGTTAATACTTTATTGTTTACTTGACATCTGCTAAGAGAGATTTTAAATGTTCTTACCCACCCACCCTACACTAAAGGTTAACTGTGTGTAGTGAAGTGTGTGTTAATTAATTTGTGGCAATTGTTATACAATGTACATGTGTATCAAACTACTGTGTCATATACTTTGCATATATACAACTGTTACTTGTCAATTATACTTCAATAAACCTGGGGGAAAATAATGGTAAATACCTGAAGAACAAGAAAATTAAGCATTTTTTCCCTGATTGCTTAATTAATAATTGGAAGAAATGAGATTTGTGCCTAGAAAATCTTCAGTGTTTTTGACCATAACCATCAGTCTATGGTTATTTCTTTAATTTTTAGCAAATGCATCCATGCCTCAGACAGAATCAGAGCTCTTGGCATGAGGCCTTATACACAAAGTCTGTCTAATATTTCTTGCTTACATTTCTGTATTTAAACAATGCAGAGAAAACTCATACTCTCAGTCTATGTACCAGAAAGAAAAATATTTTGCCTCTTTCATTTGAATAAATTCAAAATGAATTCCACCTTACATGTAAAGGTGGAAAATTGGAAATTTTATAAAATTAAAAAGTAACAGTTATGCATAAGTGTAGCTGATATTATCCAATTTTCAGGGTTATAAGGATTTTATATCAGAGAAGAAAATAGTATTCTTCAGTACACTGTGCTTTGTCTTTTGGTTGTGTTATTACATATGCTTTTCTTACTATTCTTCATCTTTCTCAAGAGATACGCTTCCATAAACTGTGAATCAAACAATCCCTATTGTGTAATCCTGAGATGGACAGCAGTCATGCCTTTATTGTGTTTCACAGTGTATTATTTTGGGATTAAAGTGGAAGAAATCCAGATGGCTGCAAGAATTTTGTCTTGGGTGATTTTTCACTTGTTCAATAGACATTACTGATGCATAACATTGAAAGCCAACTTTTAAAGGAGTTTTGGAACAATCTCTACCAAAGGGAATTTTGCCATAGCTAATTCACTATCCTGGAGAAAACAAGATGTGATCAGAACATGTTCTATTTTACTTACTGGTTGATTTATTTGCTTGAAATGCATGCAGTTTTAAATATTACATGTTATTAATTTAACTTACAAAGAAAATATATTTGAACTAAAATAGACAATAAAAATTTTGAAGGAAATATTTTGAATATATTTTTTATCTTCTTATTTGCTTAATTGTTCAACTGGAAATTGAACCCCAGGTTAAAACCTTTATTTAAAGTAGAAAATCACAGAATTATGTGTATACTTCAAATGGGTAATCAATATCTTCTTTGTGTTTCTTCTATTGTGAGATATATTGAAACTCTGGCTTTAACAAAAACACTATCGTATCCAAAAAAAATATATATATATATATATATTTTCAAATACAGAGTGATTCTTTTACATAAGTGTCTTCAGTGTCTGGACTGGTACCTGGAACAATGTAGGCAATTGATACACATGTTTAGAGTGAATGAATTAAATAAAAACTGTATTTATCTCTTTTGGATAGGTTATGTTCTTTTCCATATAGAGACCCAATGTACTTCTACATTTGTTGCAATATTTACTTATTTTTTTGCCTTTTTAATGCTCTCTATTCTGTTGGTTTGGTCAATGTGTCTATTTTTAATGCCTGTATCATACTGTTTGTCAAAGAATTAATCAATTTATTTTAAGTTGACACAAATTATGCAATGATCTCTTTTTATCTGCGTGGGATAGATTCTAAAACCCTCAGTGGATGCCTAAAACTATGGATAGTACCAAACCCCAAATATACTATTTTTTTCATATATACCTAATTTATAAATTAGGCACAGAAAGATATTAACAAAAATAGCTAATATTAAAATAGAATTATTCAGAAAAATAAAGATTACTTAAACACAGAACTATTAACTAAGATAGCTACTGTGACTAATGGTCAGGTAGCATATATGGCGTGGATATGGTGGACGAAGGGAAGAGATGATTCACATCCTAAGAAGGATGGATGGGAGGGCACAAAGTTTTTATTCAGAACAGTGTGCAATTGAAAACATTTGCGTTATTTATTTCTGGAAATTTCCATTTAATCTTTTTAGACCATGGTTGACCTTGGGCAATCGAAACCATGGAAAACAAAGCTATGGATAAGGGGGATACTTGATTAGTTGTATATGACATAATATCTTGAATGTGTATCTATACAGAATGGTTAGATCAAGCTAATTAACATATTCATTACCTCATATACTTATGATATATACCTAATATATACCTATTTCCCATTGACCATCAATGAAAATACCACAAATCTTAAATCATCTAAATTTGATTTATTGAGGCAAAGAAGATGTACTAGAATTTCAATAGGATATAGGATGATTAGATGTGTAGTTTTATGGTAGAAATTCTGAAATCCTATAAGACTAGTTGAGTTTGATTTAATCAGCCATTATCAGCATTTGAGGCAGTGACATCTGAATATTGTTTTGGGATTTGGATGTAGGAGAATTGGTCCAGAGAACAGGGAAGGTGGTCAAAAGTATCTGATACTTAATTATTTAAAAAGAGCAAAATGAACATACGTTTTTAAATTTACACAGTATTCTTACAGTTAATTGAACGTGAAAGATCTCTACAAAGAGAACTTGACATTGGTTTATTGAAGGTCTTGAAATGTGCTCTGTGTGTGTGTGTGTGTGGAGAGGATAGGTGAAGTGTTAGCTGCCAAAAGTTTTCATTAAGAGGTTGTGTTTGGGGACTATTTATAAAATTATTGAAACACCTCAGTTCATCTTGGGTATAGATTATCAAACCTATTGCATTTATTTATAACTCAAAAATTTATTAGCCACATCTTGTATATAAAGAGCCTTGAAAAGGGTCAAGGGAGGGAAGGGGGGGGGAGGCTTGGGTGGAGGGAGGGCAATGGGTGGAGCCACACCTATGGTGCATCTTAGAATGGGT